>JBAMHW010000023.1:5799994-5829756 GCA_037177495.1 Rhadinocentrus ornatus | reverse complement strand
AGCATGCCCAGACGTTGTAGGGAGGTCATACAGGCACGTGGAGGCCACACACACTACTGAGCCTCATTTTGACTTGTGTTAAGGACATTACATCAAAGTTGGATCAGCCTGTAGTGTGTTTTTCACCTTTCATTTTGAGTGTGACTCCAAATCCAGACCTCCATGGGTTAATATATGTGATTTCCATTGATCATTTTTGTGGGTGTGTAAATACACTGCTCAAAGAAATAAAGGGAACACTAAATTAACGCATCCTAGATATGAATGAATGAGCTATTTTTATTAAACACTTTGTTCTTTACATAGTTGAATGTGCCGACAACAAAATCACACAAAAATTAAGTCATTAAATCTGTCTGTAATTATTCCAGCTGTCTATGTGATGCAATATAGAAATAAAATGAGGGCTTTGAAAGAGAACATGAAAACACAATTCCTTTGGTAAAGTACAGTGGGTGAGTATAATGATTTGAAGCAGTTGGCTGCCTCTGAGGCTAGATGACTAATTTGACTGTACAGTGGGCTGTTTTTCCAGCTGAAATGGACCAGTGAGCAGTCAGAACCTAGGCTTAAAACCATTTAAGTTGCTGTGGATACTTAAAGAGAACTGTTCACATCAGATTATAACTAAGAAGAAGTAGTTTCTGTAAATAAATCCGTTAACAGAAGGAAGTTGTTTGAGGTTAATAAAGGCTGAAAAGAGAGAACTTAAGGTAATATTTATTAAAACAACAAACACATGCTGTTTGTCAATACTGATGACACACCATGATTCTCTGTAACTGGAAACCATGATTGCTGTGTAGAGTTTTGTTTGTGTCTCATTTGTGGCTCCAGTGATGAAATGTACAGCTCTAAAGTGTATTTAGACATAAGGGAGTTCTGCAAGTACCAACTTCACAATGTTAACATACTCAGTATTTGTTTTGCATTGAAGAAATTCCTCATGTTTTCATATCAGCCATGACCACGCATTACTTGTGTGTTTCATACTGTATGTTTGTTTGAGTCGTAGCTACATTTAAGGTCATGCATGGTAAAAATGGACTTGTGCAATCAAGACACTCTGGTGAGGTCCATGTCAGGTGACTGTACAGCCCTTCTTCTAATAGGACATGGGTCACTGTTTTCCCTTAACTGTTTTATCAATTATTCTTCCCTGAATGTAGTTTACCTTCTTATTCTAGTAAAATCAAAGATTCGGCTCCTCTTCCTTTAATCACATAATATAGTTTGTGATCACACATGTTTTCTGGTTATTAAAAGTCAGCTCTGCATTGTTGTTTGTGTGTTTTGTGTTGGATTGAGTTTGATCTCTGCGCCTCCTCTCATGTGAATCTCACTTTAAATCAGCTTATGTATTCACATGCATTTAAAACTTTGAACCTGCAGCAATAATATAAGCAACAGTTTTTATGAGTGGTAGTAAACCTCAGTTCAGGATGCAACAGTGTAAAGATTAGATTACTGCCCTGCAGGTTTTAGATGCTCCGAAACACACGATTCTAATGAAATTGGATCCTCTGAACAGCTTCCCGTCTGGTTTGCAGAGGAAGCTTTCAAATTGAGGGAAATGACTCAGGAGTATCTGAACAGCAGCTGCTTGAATTCTTCAATTTGGATTGATGCTATTGGATCATTGATCATTTAATTTATGTGTCAGCGTAGACTGATGTGTTATTACACCTCCAGCACATTCTGTAGAATATTTCTTGATCTTTATTTTCAGAGATGTTGACCTTCATCACAGCTGAGTGGAGCCGTGGTTGGATTCTCATGGTGACACACTCATCTTTTACAAAGTCTTTATGAATTTTTCCCACAGCTTTTTATTAAATTTAAAATAATTACATTTAAATTACATTTTTTATTAAAATGTTTTTAGAAATAATGTTTCCAGTTATGTTAATCTATTGTTATAAGTTCGTGTATTTCTGAAATATATTTTAATAGACCTCTGTTTGGACTGGAGGGACTATAACTGGTAAGTTTTGGGCAACCACATCTCACAGATTAAAAAGCTTTTCAGCTTTACATCACTGAGTATGTAAATCAGTCACGCTGACAACCTGTCCAAGCCACATTCATTCAGACCAAATTCCTGCCTCCACCCCTGATTACATTTCTTGGGCCCAGAGAGATCACCTCCAAGCCTGAAACTGATTTACCAAAACACTTCACGTGAGGGTGTGTGCCGCTTCTTTAAGGGTTAAACTCAGTAAAAATCATCTCCACAGAGCCCCGCCTCATGATTGTTGAGGGTGTGTACCTCAGAAATCACACCACCCCCAGACCCCGCCTTCCCCTCCTCGGGCCCCCCCAGCCCCACCCACTCCTGGACCACATTGAAATGGGTCTGATGTTGTCAAACACTACATTGTGCGGAGCTCCCTCATTAGATCCTCCAGCAGGAGCATCTTTAGTGCAGCAGGCTAATCCAAGTGTACCAGGTGAAGTCCCGGTCCAGACAGCGGTGTGAGAACTGATCAGAGACCTGCAGGCTCCAGGGAAGATGCATCTTCCGACTCGAACCAGAAACATGAGAGTGCTGTGCTTCGCCTCAGTGTATCTTCTCCTCTGCCTCCTTCCTCAGACAAGTAAGTTAAGGAAAAACTTTACTAGAATAGTATGATAATACACACTACTTTATATAACTATTTATTGGGCTTGACAGGTAACAGATGGCGCTTTATATTAGTTTTTTTCTCAGGAAAATGAACAAACCAGTTTAATTTCCAGTTATAATCTATTCTTTTCTTTCTTTTAATGTCGCGCTTCACGTTTAGTCGCTTTCATCTACCGGGCCTGGCTCGTCTCAGCCAATCAGCTTTGAGCACCGTTAATGCCGCCATGTAAAACAGGGTCAAGCAGGGTTTCTGAAAAAGCCGGTTCTGGAAGCTCCACCTATTCACAATTTTTGGGAAATGGCGCTCTTAACCATGGGAACAAAACTATATATATATATATATATATATAAGTTTTTTTTTTATTGATTGATTTTTTTAAAAACAAGTTTTGCAGGTGGAAATATTCTTCCAAGATGATGAAATTCCCAGTATGTTTACAGGCTGAGTGTGGAGAGGAATGAAAGCCCCACAATTTCGCTTCCAATGTTTTATTCATCACTTTTTTCCTTTTGTTTGTTCTTTAGTTTACTGGCAAAGTCACAGTAAAACCTGTTCCTCGCATGCTGATTGTAGGAAATGGTGTGTGTGTGTGTGTGTGGTGAAACAAGTTGTAACCTGTTGACACCTAATATACACATTTCAACACCAGTCTCAAAGATACATGTCATTTGGAGTCGTTACACCCGAATCAAATAATCCTTTCTCACTTAGATTTGCTCAGAGAAAACCCTAAGGAGGAATTTATTTTTAATCTGTTATTTGTTGATCAGATAAACACATCAGATTGGCACATTTGTCATTTTCCCAGCCCTGATTTGTACTCAATCAATAATGCTGCCATTCAGTTCAGTTTGTCTTTCAAGATCTGAACTTTAAGCCCATTAAGTAAATAACCAGCCTGAACTTTGGCAACATGTCTGGTTTCAGGGAAAGGGACAGTATGAAATAAAATACCGTCAGTATTTACCCCCAATACTATTATCTACACAATTTAGACATTTTGTTATGATCATGCTTGTCAAGCTGAGTTTTATCTTTATAATAAGGACAATAATGTACATGCCATGTGGAGTCATAAAGAAATAAATAGGTTCCCCTTTCACAATAACGCAATAATAAAATACTATCAAACAACCTGCAGAAGCTTAAGGAAATATTTAACCATTGTTAAAGCATAAACTATGATTGATGGCACCAGATGTTTGACTTCACTAAGAGGCCATTATGGTTTACTACAGTACGACGTGAGATGTGTAGGAATGCATAATTTATGTTTAGTCTTTCATCCATTCATTCCCATGGGGCAAAAGCCCATGAAAATCTAAATACTTAAACATAAATATTTGATTTTAAAATTCCGGAAAAGACCCAGAAAAGTATAATTTCCCTCATAAAGATGTTATATATGAAGCTGCTGCTGATACTACCTTGAAAGACACACCCCTGGCCATTGTCAGGAGAAGGTGGTGGTCCAGGATTTGAAGCCTGTTGGGTCAGTGAGAGGCCTCCGGTACCTTTTCATGAAGCACTGCTTCTTTCATGTACAGTCTAATAGGTTCTTCCAGTTCAGTGCCCTATTAGAGCCATTAAAATGAGGTTTTGGGCGGTTGTAAAGCTTTTGCTGGCAGTGACCAAAAGTGCTGGAAAACTAGATTTTTATTGTGGTTATGAACTTAACACATCATCAGTTCTTGGAGCAAGCTTGAGTAGCGCAGGCTAGGTTACTTATGAGGGGAACAATAGTGTATTTCTCTGTCTGAGTTGTTAACCATTTATCATCTCTTATCAGACAACATGGAGGTGTGTGTTGGTTCATATTACCTTGGTACAGAATAGCTCCCTTCCAAACCCGCCTATGGAAACACACTGTAAATATAGTTTTGTTTACATTAAGTCAAAGCCCATCTGTTAAATGTTTAACCAAACATGGGATGGCAGCCTTTTTCACAAACACTGATGCACAAATCAACTGAGATTAGTATTTTTCAGTATACCTGTGATTTGTGATGTATAATCAACTGCAACTAAATTGCCATGTGGCTAATAATGTAAGTGCCCTAATAACTACAGCTTGTTTGTACTTGTCTGTTACAGATGCACTGATAACATGTGGAACCCACCAGTTCCAGTGTGGGAATGGGAAATGCGTCACACTCAGATGGGTGTGTGATGGCACTGACGACTGTGGAGATGGCACAGATGAACTTCCCGGTACCTGCAGTGAGTGTCGTGATGTACAGAAATCATAGTTTTAATAATGTACAGTACAAAAGTAGTAGTAAATATACTATTAATTACTATTTTCTGTGTTGTTTTTTTATTTGCAGTGGCCAGAACATGTAAACCAACAGAGTTCAGCTGCGCAGGCCGGCTGAACCAGTGTATACCTAACACTTGGCGCTGTGATGGAAAAACTGACTGTGAGAATGGATCTGATGAGGAAACCTGTGGTAAGCATGTTATTTTTAATCTCACTAGACTTTTTTCTTTTCTCTCCTTGTTCTTATTTTTCCGTCTGATCATCCTGCCTTCTCTCCTGTCTACTAGCTGCAAAGCAGTGCACAGAATCCGAGTTTGGCTGCAGTAACGGCCAGTGTGTTTCATCCTCTTTCGTGTGCGACGATGAGGCGGACTGTGACGACGGCAGCGATGAGGTCTCCTGCCCACCCATCACCTGCAGCGCTGCCTCCTTCCAGTGCAACAACACTGTTTGTGTTCCTCGCCTGTGGGCCTGCGATGGCGATCTTGATTGTCTCGATGGCTCAGATGAGTGGCCTGAGACCTGTGGCTCGGTGAGCCCTGCCTCTCCTCCTGTTCACCAGTGCAACTCCCTGGAGTTCCACTGTGGGAGCGGAGAGTGCATCCATGGTAGCTGGAAGTGTGATGGAGATCCCGATTGCCTTGATCAATCTGATGAAGCTGGTTGTTGTAAGCAGGACATTAAACAATTCTTTAGCTTTTTTTAAATTATTCCACAATTTCTAGGTTCGTGTACTGATTTTGTGAACTCTCTTCATCCCTCTAGCTCGTTCCACCTGCCGTCCTGATGAGTTTGAATGTGGTGATGGCACCTGTATTCATGGCAGCCGCCAGTGCAACCATCAGTACGACTGCAGAGACATGAGTGATGAATCTGGCTGTGTCAATGGTACAAATCTTCCCTTACACACCTCATACCCAAACACGCTGCAGAACCTGTAGCCTGTTTTTGAATTATCTAAACTTATATTTATTTTCCACCTGTCATCCACAGCAACTCACTGCGAGGGCCCAAATAGGTTTAAGTGCCGCAGTGGAGAGTGTATAAGCATGGAGAAAGTGTGTGATAAGAGGCGTGATTGCAGGGATTGGTCGGATGAGCCTCTTCGGCAGTGTGGTGTGTATAAAGGCCTGTCATTCATAACTGTTTAATTTCTACTTTGTGTAGCTAATTAGGTCTTTGCAGCTTCAGAGATCTGAATATATCCTCTCTAAAAGACAATTTCCTCTTTTCTCTGCAGGCTCCAATGAGTGCCTGTACAACAAAGGTGGCTGCTCACACGTTTGCAAAGACCTGAAGATCGGCTACGAGTGTCTGTGTCCGACTGGATTCAGGCTAATCGACGATAAACGCTGTGAAGGTAAGCCATGCAGCTATAAAACAGCTTTAATTGGATGTCTTTTTTATCAAAACTATAATCAGATTAACAAACGATGCCAATAGTTTACTGTGATGCAAACTTTTTTCTGTCACTGGCTGCGCTTTAAGATAAAGCGGAAATTTCTAGTGGCCACAGCAGTGTTCTTTCTTATTTTATAAGCCCTTGTTTATCTCTCTCTGAATTAGATATCGATGAATGTGCCAACCCAGATACCTGCAGTCAAATCTGTATTAATCAGCTAGGCAGCTACAAATGTGAGTGTGAGGAGGGTTACCAGGTTGATCCAGCAACCAAGGCTTGCAAGGCCATTGGTGAGTTTGACTTATTTTGCTTAATTATGTTTTTTAAAGATGATTTAAAATTTGACTGTTTTATCTTTAAATGTGAAAAGTTTAGCTTCTTTTTAGGGAGAAATTTAAACTGAATATATCAAAGTTTACATTTCTTGAAGATAAAACAAAAAAGAAAGAACAAAATGCAGAATAACCATACTATATTTTAGAAGATCCATCATTAGTGAGGTCCTCTGAAAGTCTAAGCTAATTAGCATAGCTAACCAAAATTAGCTCATGGCATTACCTTCTTTAACTAATTTGGATGAGCTAAAATCAACAGGGACCTGAATTAGATGCTTCTTGCTTCTTTATTTTTCTTTTGGGGGGGTTGTTTTATATAAATATATGTATATATAATTTCTTTTTTTTTTTTAAAGAATAGCCACAATATTGTGAATAAAATCAGTCAAACCAAAGTCCTCTGAAAGTGAAAACTAATTGGCTTAGCTATCTAAAATTAGCTAATCAAAATTAGCTCAAGAACATCATGTCTTAAGCTAATTTTGGTTGTATAATTTTCACTACCTGTTCATTTAAAAGCATTTTTCAGAAACCTTTCACTTTGTTTATAATCTGTTGGATAAAAAAAAGCATAAAGTTAACATCTTGTCTTTTTTGGGGATAATTGTGGGGATAATACATTATCAAACTGAACCTAACTGACACTCGTAACATATATTTTTTACCATAAAAAATGTCTCTAACATGAGCTTGACTTTTTTAAATGACACGACTGAGAATTCTAATAGGACAACTATTCTACAACCATGATTTTGTTAGGTACAATTGCCTACCTTTTCTTCACCAACCGTCATGAAGTCAGAAAGATGACTTTGGACAAAAGTGAATACACAAGAGTGATCCCTCGTCTAAAGAACGTGGTGGCCCTCGACATGAACATGGCCGCCAAAGAGATCTACTGGTCTGACATTTCCCAGAAGAAAATATACAGGTGACCAACACTTAAATCACAATTAAGCTGTTTTTTTGTGTGTTTTTTTTTGTGCTGTACACAATGGCTGTAAATACACATACATATATATATATATATATTTTTTTTTTTATTTTTTTTTTTTATCAGGACTACGTACCCCATCTCCCATTTCGTATGTGCCTTTATTCTATTTTATTTTGCTTATTTATTTTTCTTAAAATTCTATTGTGCACTGTTTGGCGATGGCTTAATCTCGTTGTACTGTTGTATAATGACAATAAAGGCATTCTATTCTATTCTGTTTAACACTTTTTGACTTTCAATCCAGAACTTCGATGGACTCGGCTGATGACACCGCTCGTCACCACATAGTGATCGGCAGTGACGTTGATGCTCCTGAAGGAATTGCCTTCGACTGGATCCATGGCAATCTCTACTGGACTGACAGCATTCGCAGCACTATCTCTGTTGTAACTTCTGATGGCAGCCGACGTAAAACTCTCTTCCATCAAGATTTATTAAAACCCAGAGCAATTGTGGTCGACCCTCACAGCAAGTAAGCTGTCAATACATTTTTTTTTTTAATGTGAGTACTGTGTATGTGAGTTGATGTGTTTTAATTTACAATTTCTTTTTACTTTGTAGCTTCATCTACTGGACTGACTGGGGGAATCCAGCAAAGATTGAGAAAGCAGGTCTTAATGGAGGAGACCGAACTAGTCTGGTCACTGACAACATCGTGTGGCCTAATGGCATCACACTTGGTAAAGTAAAGCATTTGTGTCTCTTTGGTTTCAAGCTGTTTATTTATTCATATGTGCATAATTACTAGCAGAGACTCTGGTCTGACCTGTTGCCCTCTCCCCTTTTCTCTTCTAATCCCTACTTGCTTCCTTCCCAGACCTGCTGAACCAGCGGCTCTACTGGGTGGACTCTAAACTGCATACTCTCTCCAGTATCGATGTCCAGGGCAATAGTCGCCGCACTCTCATCATTGATGAGCACAAATTGGCTCACCCACTGGGTCTCACTGTTTTTGAGGTAGATAGCTGTTACACCCAAACCTTTTCAAATACAACGCCCCATAACTTCTTCACTGCACATGAAACCTGAGGTATTTCTGAAATCATAAAGCTCCGTTGTTTGTGTTTCTCTAGGAAAGAGTCTTCTGGACAGATGTCAGTAACAATGCCATTCTCAGTGCAAGCAGGCTAACTGGCGATGACATTGCACCGGTGGCAGAGCACCTATCATCACCAGAGGACATCATTCTCTACCACAACCTTAAGCAACCTGCTGGTAAGAGTGACACCACTAAAATGTGCTTAGAGTTATTTTCCATTTTTGAGGTAATTACTGTTTGCAAGCATTGTCAGAATAGGGACAAAGAAGCTAATTTATTATCAAATAATACAAATATGAGCAGTTATTATGCAAACTGCTTGATTTTAAACATCCACTGAACACATGTTCAAACTTTAGGTTTTGGGGGGTTTTTTTTCTGAGGAGTTGCTGTATATGTGCTCATAATGGTGTTTCTATAACCATATACTGTATCAGCTGGTTTTTTATCTATTCAGAGCTTGAAAACGATGAGTAAAAAATATCAATAAGGAACCATTAGCTTTTACTTCAAAGCTAATGGTTGCTCACTGATAATGATAAATTACATTTAGAAATTACACTTAACACTTGCTTTAAATTTTTTGGGGCTTGTTTTGATAACATTTATAAATCAGCATGTAGTATAAACAAATGCAACTTGAGTAAACCAAAGAACAATTTTTATTGGCAGTCCTTTATCTGAAATAAAATACAAACGCACAAACACAGAAAAATATAACCACCAATACAAAACAAAAAAACAACAAAACACAAAAGGTAAAACCAAAAAAGTTATTTAATGTTGATATTAAACAGATTTTTTTAGATTGTGAGAGGTGCTTATGAACATTTCCTGTCTTACCTGCAATCAGAATGCTCTTAGTTTGGGGAATAACTGAGGATGTTTTAATGGAAGCTAATAACAAACAACTTCTCAGAACTGACACAAAAAACAAATTTTCACCACAAACAACAGGCTAAACCTTTAAGATTTCATAGCTATTTAAAGAAGTGCTTTGACAGCCACTTTTTTTTGTCACTATTTTCTTAACCAAATGACGTCCGTGTTGGTCTGCATCATTGCATGTAGAGTGGCCGCCCACCATATCCTGCTACCGATCAGCTGTGGACTCCCCATCCCAAAATTCAATTACAAGACTGAAAACAATTTAATAAAAGCCTGGAAAAGCATAAATGCTTGCCACTTTTTAAATGTTAGCAACAAGCAATAAACTATTCAATAAGTCAGATACAACTCATGATGGATGTGAGTGAACCAAAATTCCCACTAAAACTTTATAAGGTTAACTTAATCTGTCATGTTTACAAAGCTTAAGCCACCAAATCAGGTAAAGTCATCTATTGTTTTCTTTTTTTCCTTATAATTAGTAAACTTGACAAGAACTGGTGGATTTAGTAAACATTGCTTGAGACACACTTGCAGTGTCCCCACTGTTTTGAGTCTAGCTAAGCTAAATAGCACCTAAATTAGTCTGTAAACTTATATTTATTATACCAACAGACGTGTATATTTTTTTTCCAACTCTTCATGGGAACAAACAATGGTCATTAATGATGGATCCCCAAACTATAATATAGCTAAGCTAAAACTGTATTATTTTCTATTGCAGGAATGGACTGGTGTCGGGTCGCTAACAGCAGCTGTGAATTCATGTGCCTTGGTGCTCCTCAAGTGGGCAGCCATCCCCCCAAATATACCTGCGTCTGTCCAGATAACATGATGCTAGCCAGGGATATGAGATCATGTGTACCAGGTGGGTAAACCACTTGAAAAAAATCTCTATAATGTCAAGAGAAAGCTACAAACTATTACTGAAATAATGAGTTAAATAGCTAAAGCAGTAACATAACAAATTTTCCTTCTCTGTTTCATCAATTTCACAGCTGTGCCAACAACTCCAGCACCTGCACAGACTCAAGCTCCAACCACCAGTCCTCCTCGTCTGCCACCAGTGCCACCCAGAATCAAACCAAAGACCACAATGAAGCCTCATGTCCGCACCACCGCAAAGCCTATTATGATCACCAGCACCGTCACCAAGCCAGTGCAACGTACCACCAAGCCTCCAATCAGGACCACCACACCTTTACCAAAGATGGCGTCCCCTCAGCCAGAGATTCCTAAAAAGCTTCACACCACTGCCAAGGCTCCAGTCACCTCCACAGGCAAGTTACCAACGTGGTCACTTAGCATGTTTTTGATCATTTCTGTTGTGCTGATTGCAATTTGCTCTCAGCAACGTGACCAACTTCCCTTGTGTTAGTCCGCTTTATGTATCATTAACTTACCCTGTTGTGTTAACCTTTCCCTCAGATGCTCCACATCAAGTTGATGCTGCTGTATCCAAAACTGGCCCCACCCCTGGATTAGCTCTTTACTTTGTCTTACCTTTAGGTGAGTTTCTGTATCAGCTGCTTCCATTCAAATTCCAAATATTTGTTAAAAAAAATAACAGCAGGCCATAATGTTTCGTCTCACTCTGATTCTGTTTTTATTAAACAGCAATCATTTGTCTGGCGGCTGTTGGTGGATTGCTGCTATGGAGAAACTACAGGCGGAAGAACACCAACACGATTCACTTTGATAACCCTGTTTATCAGAAAACCACCGAGGACCAGGTGCACATTTGGAGGAGCCATAGCCCTGATGGTTACACCTACCCAAAAGTAAATATGAGAATCTGCATCTATAGTCTTAGTGTTACTTTATATATGAATAACTAATATTGTCAACATAAAATGTGTTTTTTTATTAGCTTATATAGCCTCAGTATTCTTGTCTTACAATCTTTTTATTGTGTACCCTACCAGAAACAAATAGTTTGTTTGGATGAAGAGGCAGACAATCCAGCCTTTAGTGAAAACTGAGGAATGTCGGGCAAAGCGGAGAGAGGAGCCTACAATCAAATTCCTCAAGCATTTTTACCTCAAGCATAAAACAGATATGGATGTCCCAACCTTTAACCACTGTATCCTCACAGACAAACAAGCGCTCTACAATGGAAAAACAGAGCACAGACAGACTTTTTTTCATTTCCAAAACAAACAAATCCTTTATATTAAGGATTTTTCAGGTGGTTTAACTTGATTTTGATGGTACAACTGGAGGAAAGTGTCATTGCTGAAACTACATTTTGTCTTGCTTTTTTATGTAACTTAATACATTTGTAGATTAGTAACTTCTAAATTGTGAATTCTTTAAATTTGTGTCAGGCAAACTTCAGACATACATTTTGTAAATATCCATCCAGGAGAAAGTTATAAACTGTTAATGGAGCATTATTATCTTGCACTATTTATGATTGGAAAGAAGTAAGATAAACTTTAATTATTCAGCCAGGGGGAGGAGTTTGTTACTATAACTGCAACTGTCAACTCTTTGTAGGGTTTTGTTGAGCAAATCAGCTGACTGTAGAATTATATTGATCCGACCAAAATGTCAAACTTTTTCCTTTACGTTCACCGTACCAGAAGTCATGCATGCAGTGGTTTAATCACTGTGACCTCAGTCCATCCCATAATATTGAATAGTTTTACACCAGCTACTGTTTCAACCTTGCTGCTGCAGTTAACCTTAAAAAACAAAACAGCAAGACGTATTTCCTGTTATTATACTTTCTGTGTGTAGTTTCTCTAGAGGGTTTCCAGATGCCCCTGTAGTTCCAGATTGCTGATTTGTGATCAGCTTTCTGTGCACTGGACGCCCATCTTTAAATTTTCCACAGTCACTTTTTAGGGGCACCGCATTCCTGGAAGGCAGAAAACCTTTGATGCAGCCATGTGTGACCAGTAGGGCAGAGTCTAAAACCCCAAATCCCTCTGGACCAGCTTGCCTTATACCTAAGTTTCTTAAAGAAAAATAACACTAGACCTGTTGAGATTTTTGGTTGTTTGAAACTGAAGTGAAATTTGTGCCTTTTGAGGAAATTTTTGGTTTATTTGTTCATCTTGGGTGCTGTTGAACTTAGTGGATATTAACATGAATGTGTGAACGTGTTAGCAGTGAACTGTTTTAGGAAAATGACAGTGCTGCATGCAGATAAGGTTATGACCAACAAAGACTTCATTGTGGTGTCTGTTAATGACTGTTGTGAGGAAGAGGAGCAAATACATCACCACTATTGAAGTCAGTTTTCTATTTACTGAGTGACTGCATATTAAGTATGTAAATATAATGTTCATAAATGTACATAATTGTTCTTCACTGTTTTTAATAATGATGTCTTAGCCTTTAAACAAGTGCTGTACATAAATAAATGCCTCTATTTATTATAGAATCAGTCCTGTTATGTTTTTAAAGCTTCTGTACCCACTTTTTTTCAGTCATCATTAAGCATATGACTTTTTAAATCTTCTCTTCGCTTATCATTGCTAGTACAGGTTGTATGCAGCCAATAGGCTGAAAATGCTTAGCTGTGAATTACACAAGTTTACATTTGGATGTCAAATAGTAGACACAGTTAGTAAAAGAACATTGGGAGAAAAAAAAGAAAAAGATATACATCAATAGTCTGACTAAGACCAAACCTTTAAGATACATGTAAACATGTAAGTTTGACTTAAATCAAACTAAATTGATTCTTTTTAAAGTAAGGCCAATAGTAGCGTTTATTTAAGTTCAGAAGTCATTTTTGAGTTTCCAAAAAGAAAAGTAAATTACAAAGCCCTCTTAAATTGGATTTCCAAATAAAAGTCAAGGTAACTTCACCAGCCCTGACCTCAAAATCCAACATGGCTGCCCTGCTTAAAAGTTATCATAACACACCATTTATTTACACATCTGTTGATTAGTCCATTGAATCAGTCACATATAATCATTCAGACTAACAGTGAACAGTGGAGACATCTCTGCTGCGTGTGTTTTTTTATTTTTATTTTGTTTTGTTTTGCACAAAGTGCATTGTGTGTTGCTATTAGCTTGTACTGCTAATAATAGCTAGCTCAGGCAATAAACACAGCAATGAGTAAATCCTACTTTTTTTGTTTTTGTTTTTCCTCAAACTGAAACAGGGTAAACTCAGATATGACTTTATTGACTTTTGGACTCAATATGACACATCCAGATAATGTGTTTTTTGGATATGAATTTCTCCAACATGGATACCTTTACTTGGACTGAAACTAGCTGAACTACACATGCTCCAGCTCCACAGTTAGACTTTGACTCAGAAGTAACAGCAGAAGTTTGTTCTACACTTATATACATTTTACTGCATGCTATAGCATTTTTAGTTAGTGTCTGGTTTAGAAAAGCTGAAAACATACTGCATACTACAATTTGGCAAACTCAGCATGTACTACTAATATTGTAGGCTGCAGTTAGACCATCAATTTCTATGTTTCCAACTGGAAAAATAAACTGGAACGCTGCCCCTAAGTCTGTCTCTAAAAGTTAGAGGAAGTGCAGCACCAACCTCAAAATACAACATGGCTGCCTTGCATTTAAAACGTGGTGAAAGCTGCAGTAATAACCTGTTAATTTAAATGGTATGTACTTATATAGCGCTTTTATCCAAAGCGCTTTACAGTATACATCAAATTCACCCATTTACACACACATTCACGCACTGATGGCGGTAGCTGCCATGCAAGGCGCTTAACCACGACCCATCAGGAGCAATTAGGGGTTCGGTGTCTTGCCCAAGGACACCTCAACATGAACTTGAATTGGCCGAAGATCAAACCCGCAACCCTCAGGTTACAAGATAACCGCTCTACATTGCCGAACCATGCCGCCCCACACATCTGTTGGTTAATGTCTCATCAAATCATTCACTCACATGGTATTGTGCAATTTTTTTTAATCTGTGAGCACATCCCAATGGTGTTAGTGCAAAATAAATCATAGTGTGTTGCTCAGCTTGTACATTCTAGCTAGCTCAGTCAATGAACACAGCAAATCCCATTGTTCTTTTTCATCTTCAAATTGGATTATGGTCAACTATCCCTAACTCCAAGTTAAGAAATAGACTCGGCATAACACACCCAGATAATGCATGTGGAATTGAATTTCTTCTGCATGTATCTTCAGTTGGATTCAGACTGAGCACTGCACACTGCACAATTCCTGTCTCAGACTTTGACCCAGATGTTACAGCAGAAAAGAAGAAAATGCTGGTGTTTCTTAAACCCTTTACTATATATACACAGTACAAACTGCATACTGTGTTTGTTGCTAGCATGTAGTATGTTGCTTTATTTTGATTAATTTTGTGGCATGTTATTGCATGTTTAGCCAGTTTCCAGTTCAGGGAAAGTTGACACTGTTGACCAGAATCTGATAAAATCAGTACAGCTTGTATAGTAAAGTTTATAAAACATCCAAAGAATAACCACTATTATAGCGTGTATCAGATTTAAATTAAAAAAAGATAACGTATAGCATGCATGCATTAAATTCAGAGCTGCAATTTTCAGTTGTTTAGGTCAGTGATGTAACTCCACGTATAAAAACCACATCATCAACAAGTTAAAAGATGTCATGTCACTACGATCATATGGAGTCAGACATACAATACTTCGATCAATAACTCAACCCCCTCCTACTCTTGTATACTGGGACAACGACAGTAGTCCAGTTAAATGGGCCAGTTGAGCCACAACTGTGCATGTAAACGTGTTAAATATGTGCAAATATTGATGGCCCCCTTCTTTTAGGGTAAACTAAATGTGACATAGTGAGCAATTTTATTTACAGAACAAGCTTTTTTTTATTATATATGTGTCTCTTGCTTCTTTTATAAATAAAATCAGGGCAGAAATGAAGAGTATACCTACTTATTTGGGCACTACTCCACCTGACAGACCTAGTTAATGTATGTTTTAACTGCTATCATGCCATTGAACTTTCACTGTTTAGATAAGATCGAGCTTGAATACCATAATAAAGCTGCAGAGCTATTTCAACACAAGATCCGTTAGCTTGGAACCTCAGCAGCTTATTTCTTTACTTTCATCAAAGTTTTTCAGCTTACATGTGACCTAATTTTAATGCACTTAGACTTAGAAAAATCTTCTCATTTGATCTCTGCTTTTCCACTACAATGCTACAGAATTCAAGTCAAGTAATGTTGGCTAATGTTCAGAGTCAGTTACTCAGAAACTTTCCTTCTTCCTTTCCTCCCACACAAAGTCTCACATTTCTCCATGTTGTTTTCGTGGCCATATGGTATCTGTATCCAGTCAAAGCTGGTAACACGAAGTGGGTTTATTTTTGCTGTGACGCTGCACTTCTATAGAAAACAACCTTTTTCCTAGAAAGTCTGGGGTCACAATGAAAACAGACGCACAGTTGTTTTTCATGTGAGGTCACAAGTAGGAAATATAACAGTGAGTCAGTGGTACGGTTACCTAGATTTTTATTTATTCGACATAACCTGTTTAATTCTCACACAACAACATATCTTTAAGCAGAACATTTGTTAACTAAATAATTGTAATTTTCTTTTGATTCTGAAATGTTAGAAGATATTTAAGTTTTCAGCCCATATTAAATTAATCATATTGCTCTATTACACATATATAATAAAGTTATAGCTTAAATATCTGTTTGCCTAGTTTATGTTTTGTGGAAGATGATAGTAAAAAAAAAGGAGCAATTTTCCAGCTCTGTGGGCCTGGCCACGTGTTGTCAAACCCACTATTACTGCATGCATATCAAGTGCAAAGTTCAAGGCTGAGGGACAAAGGAAGTGTTGAGCTGATAACCTGCATGAAAAGATGCTGAGAGACATCTATATGCTAGTGGGTAACCACACCGATGAGAAAACAAGCTGACTTTTAGGCCCCCTCTCAGGGTAAAGGCTAAACTGTTAACTTTACAGGAAACATATGAAGTAGCATAAAGCTCTCCTGATTTGACCCTGATGGTCGGTGCGTTTTCTGAGGCTGCAAGTTCTCGGTACATTTTGTTTCTGTTTGCACAAACGTCCGAAAATGTCTGTTTTTCAAACATAGGTTTTCAACTAAATCCCTAAAATCATTGATCATTTATTACGCCACTAAAAGTTGCGCACAGACAGTCCGTTCTCGTAACTAATGGACTGATACTTCTCATGAGGGGCAGTTTTAAGTTTAGGTGGCATTTTTTAGTATGTGACCCAATTTTAGTCATTTCTCATTTGACTTTACTAATCAATTTGGTGTGAAAGTAGGTTACAGCTGCATAATAAATTATTATCTGTTCTACACATATAAGTGTTAACATTTTGAGAAAGTTTCAGAAACATTCAGCTGGAGTGACGTGACGTCACTGCTCACCCGATGCTTAATAAACAACAGCAGTCAGCTGGGTGACCAGCAGCAGGAGCATCAATGACCTTTGCTCAGGCTGTGTTTTGCTCATTTTGAAGGCACACTCTGCTTATCAGGCAACAGCTTGACCAACTGTTCCACAGAAGTGCATGAAATTTGAACAGTACAACTAAATGTCTCCAAGTCTGAAAGGTTTGAAGCGCTCCTCTGGCATTTTTTTTCTTTTTTTTTTTCATTTTGTTGCCTTATAGTCTGAAATTTGAAGAGATTTCTATCGTTGTATGAACACGTTCCTGCCATTTTAAAGAAGCAGGGCGCGCATGAACTAGAGACAGAAGAAGGAGCAAGGCAAAGTTGAGACTGCAAAAGTGTTCACCCCCCCCCCCCCAAAAAAAAAACAAACAAACCCCAAAACAAACAAAAAAAACAAAACAATAATCACAGCCACAAGTATTTCTGAGTAAGAACCTGTAAACCACTTATGCCTATTGTCCCTAATCTATAGCAAATCACTTTTGATCTTCGCTTATTTCTTGTTATTTAATCATTTAATTTATTTATTTTCTGATTTTTTTTCCTGTGTTTATTTAGATTTTATATAATTGAAAAAAAATTTGGGCTTTAAGGGATTAGGGCTGGCACAACATAAAAATTTTCAAACTGCCCAACTCCTTTAAGTTAGATGGATACTTCTGGTGTTTTTAAATAATCCCATAAGTGCTTAATAAAACTGAGATTTGGGCTTTAGTATCCTAAAACATTTAACTTTTTCCCCTCAAGCATTTGCTATAGTGCCTTGGTTAGGATCATCGATGTGCTGAATGCTGAGTTTCCTCCATTTTTGCACTATTTACCTGCAGTTTCTGGCAATCAGACCACTCCCACAACAGGATACTGCCACCACCATGCCACACTATAACTTTCAGGGTTAAATTATTGTCATTCATGGTATAAAAACACGAAATAATGTGTTTCTCTCTACTACACAACGACAAAAGGAAGTCGACACACCCTCACACACACAAGTACCTGAGGCCAACCTGCTTCAGCAGCATCATAACGTACAGCCATTGGTGAGCTTTCTGGCGATGTTTGTGGCCCATGTCAAGTTGTTGGACACGGCAAGGGCTCAGGTTTTTGACTGTGGTCCCCAGCATTTCTTCTACTAAAAAAGTGAGGTGAGATCTCCTCCTTAAGTCCTCCTAAAGTACACAAACTGAGATTATGTGACAACTGGATTATACACAGCTGGACTTAATTTAACTAATTAAAATCTAACAGATCTTCATTAAAAGGCTTACAGTGAAATTTTGAATGTAATGCTTTTCCATTTGTTTTTATCTAAATTGTGTGCATAATATTTTCCTTAAGGTTTCACACCCCTTGAGACTATTTTTGTGTAGGTCCATTGTAATCCAAAATAATTCCATTTAAATTTCGGGTTGTAATGGAATCAAATATAAAACAAAACCCATGCAGGCGGCAGCTCCATACATCGGTTGAAGTACTGTTTTTTTTGTAATTTGTGGATCCATTAACACTCAACTATAATTGTGTTAACTTTGAAAATGAAAAAGAGTGTCAACATTTCAGTAATGTCTGTAGCTTAGGTTTTTTTTTTTTATTTCATCTTTATGCATAATCAACATTCAACTTGAGAAATTCTCATTTTATAATTTAACTCTAAACATTCATTAATGGTTTTTAATTTTGTTTTTATACAAATCTGGTCATTTTTACATAGATGGAAGTTGCATTATCCACTTTGTTCTGCTGTATTCGAAGTTACAAAACATTTAAAGGGTTAAAGCTGGTGAAATTCATGTTTGAAAAGATCACTACATTTCCTAAATCATCACAAATACTTTGACATAATTTATAGTTTCATATTAAAATTAGCTAACCCTGAGATTCCAAGTAAAATGATAAATTTATATGTTTCTTTTAATTTTGTTGTGCTTTTTGTTTGTATGGAAAGACGTTTATGAAAGATTTTTATTGATTTAAATATGATAATGTTCACTGTTATTATATCAAATTCATTAATTGATTTATTTACTCATTAGGTCAGTCATTTATTCATTCATTCCTGGGATATTGTGCTCTCTGATTTAGCTCATTTATGAGAAGGATCCTGTCTTCATCTCCAGTGTTAAGAGCTTTCTGTTTGATTTTATTTATTCCTTTTTTCCCTACAACATACATGAACAAGATACAGTATTCCAAACACTAAAAGAAGGAATGATGATTGCTAAAACCAAAAAATTCTGAACTTCTTCATTTGAACCCCAAACAGGTGCTTCTGCGCCCCCTGTCGGACAACATTGCGCAATCACCCCTTCTTCACCGGAAACCACGTGGTTTAGTTTTCAACATGCGTCTGTAGCTGCTGTGATGTCGTTTCTTAATTAATACACACCTGTTGTTGATTTTGTTAAGCACGCCGTTATTAAACAACATGTCCAGCAAGTCAGAACTGAAAATTAACACGCAGTTTGCGCAGAAATACGAGAAGTACCGACAAAAGGAGGAGTTGCAAAGACGTAAGTGTGTCAATGCTGGCTAGCTAGCTGTCGTGCTAACGGCTCAACGTGGGGAAAGTACAGCTAGCTTTACGTTTACTTGTTCTCCAGCGCCGTGTTGTCAATCGAAGTGTTTTTATTGTGTGTTTGTGCAGTGAAGGATCGATATGGAGACCGAGCCGAGGAGAGTGGCTCTGAGACATCCGATTCCAGCTCTGATGACAGTGAAGTGGTTGGTGGCATCATATGATCATCTAAGCTAATGTGTTGTACCATTAACAGACTTTACATGAATTCGTTTTTGGACATTACCCCCCCAGGAGCTGGATCCTGATGTTGAAAGGGACTTTTACAGAACATTGTCTTTGCTGAAGAAAAAAGACCCGAAGATCTATGAAGAAAATGCTATGTTCTACTCGGAAGGTGAGTAAATCCAGTCACCAACCCAGGTTTTTAAAGTCTGTAATGTTGATTGACTGTAATGTTGGGTTTCATTTTAGATGCATCTGATGATGATATTAAGCCTTCAACCTCAAAGAAAGACAAAGTTAAGCCCATGTATCTCAGGGACTATGAACGAAGAGTCATACTGGAAAAGGAAGGGTGAGTGACTGCATCACATTTAAATATCCATTATTTTAAAGTGTGGCAGTATAAGACCTATTTTGCCATTTATTGTTGGCAAACTTATTAATTTCACTTAGAAAATCATGTTTATCTGTGCGGATGAGCTCAAGAAGTCTACATTGTTATTCAAACAATACATTTTTACTTTGAAAATGAATTTTAACGGAAATTAAAATATATGCCTACTATATGTCAAACAACCAAACATGGGTTCAATTAATAAATGAAAACATGAAAATTGAGACACAGACTGTAGTTTTACTCACACAAATCTACATCCACATTCAATATTGGATAGACCTATATTGCAAAGCATTATTGCAAAGATGGAAAGTTAGTCTTATAGTATGTTTTTTTTTTTCCTGCGGCAAACTGTGAAGTTTCTCCAGAGAGGGGAAAGCTGACATTTCCTCCATAGTCTATATGACCTGTAGCTCATGTTTTAGATGTATGTTGAAAAGTGTCAGGCTTAACTATGTACACCAGGTAAACAGGATCTGAAAGTGATGCCCTTAAGAAATGAGAAAAATCCTTCAAAGACCTGAAACAGGACCTGAGAGATGCATTTGTACATTCAGTGGATCATCTACTCTTTACAAAAATGTTATCAGAAACGGTCTTCGTGGATGGGTGACTATCAGGAAGTTGTGCAAAAGGAAGGGAAATTGAAAGAAAAGGCTGAGGTATGCCAACTTCCAGAGCCCAAACCCACCTACCTCAACTACTCTTGAAGACTGCTTGAATTAATTACTAGAAAGCTTGATAATTTGCCTCATCCTGTGTGGGATGGGAAAAAGTACACGGAGAAAAAACAAATGCGGTGGTTGAACAGTAGTGTGTGGCTCTGTAGGAGCCATAATCTGAGACTAACTTCATGTCCTCAGATGAGCTAAAATGTAAAATAGCAACTTTTATCTTGCAGTAAATATGAAGATGATGATGACAGTGATGATGAGGAAGCTGCCAAAAGGAAAGAGGTAAAAAAGCTTAGCAGAAATTGGTTTAATCGGGAATTATTTCTATGAAACACTATTGATCTCTGTTTTCTCCTGAAGAGAGCAGCCTCCCCCAGTTACATGCAGGAGCAGAGGGAGCTGAAAGAGAGGTAAGATAAAACCTTCTGCAGACATCCTGCAGACGTTTTCCAGACTGTTTACAGAAATCCAAATCTCTTTGCAGCTTCCGGAAATTTGTCCAGGACACTGATGATGAAGGCGATGAAGATGATGAAGCATCACAGCTGTTGACCCGGAGGATCAAAACGCAAGAAGAGAAGGTCGGAAAATTACACTAGCTCATTTTAAAATAAAGATGATGAAAAGCTTCCCAGTTTGAGATGAAATGGTCTGTATGTGTTGTAGGACAAAGAAGAGGCGGACTATAGGGACTGGTTGAAAGGCCAGGCTGAGCTCGAGGGTCCGGAGGAGGTGAAGGACATGGTGAGTGTGTTCAGACTGGAGAGAGCCTGGGAAGGAAATGGAGTAAAGATCAGTGTTTGTCTTTGCTAATGAACCTGATTGTGTCTACAGAAATACTTGCGAGACTACTGGAATGACCCCAAGCTGGATGAGAAGGAGCGTTTCCTCAGAGATTACGTGCTGAACAAGGGTTACCTAGACGAAGAGGATGACGATGAACGGTGTGTAGCTGATGAGATTTACTTTTTATTCGATGTAAAGTGATGGAAGCATGGAGTTTGTTTGCAGTTTGCTTTTACAACTCTGGTCACATCCAGGATCCCAACCTACGATGAGGTGGTCCAGGATGATGTGGAGGATTCAGAGGAGGAAGGGGAGACTTTCTTGGAGCGTCAAGAAGACTTTGAGAGAAGCTACAATTTCCGCTTTGAGGAGCCTGACGCTGAGAAGATTAAGACCTTCCCCCGGATTATCGCCACATCCGTACGCTCCAAGGATGATCGCAGGAAATGCAAAAGGGAGGAAGTGAAGGAAAGGAAGGAAAAGGTGTGTATCGTCAAAAATGTCATTGAAAGTTTCTTTGCTTTTTTGGGTTAAATGTTCCTTCACTGATTGGCTGATAACGATTTTTCAGGAGAAAGAGCAGAAGCAAGAGCAGCTGAAGCAGCTGAAGAACCTGAAGAGAAACGAAATCATGGAGAAGCTGAAGAAGCTCCAGGAGCTGACCGGCAACGAGCAGCTGGCTTTCAGTCAAGCTGATCTGGAGGGAGAATTTGATCCAAATCGGCATGACAAGCTAATGCAGGTTGGTGTGTACACACACACACACATCCAAGATGAAACGGTGCAGCTTATTGTGAGATTTTTTTCTTGGAGATTCGTGTAATCTCACTTCATACTGACATCAGTCCAAACAAGCTTAAAGGTCCCATATTATACATTTTTTTTCCAACAAATTCATACGGGTGTCAGAGGTCCAATAACATTGTTTTCAAAGTGTTTTATCCCAAATTCAGCCTTGGTCCTTTTTAATTTCAGCCATGCCAAATGTGGCTCTAGTGAGCTCTAATGAGAACGGGCTGTTTGTGTGTCTGGACCTTTTTTTTTAAATGTTCAGGAGTGGTGTCTGTCCACGCCCCTCTCTGGGAGAAGATCCCAGAGGCTTTAGCTGGTGCCCCCTCAGTTACAGTCTCAGCTAGCCGGGGAGGTGGGTCAATGACAGTATCCAGGACCAGAGGCAGTAGTTATTTCCCTTTGTGAGGCCACAAAGGGAAAGATTTCCGACTCGCCTGTTTGAGCACACAGTCGCTAAAAGGTGAAGCCAACAAGTGAGAGAGGAGACAGAATTTTCTCATTTTTAGGCCTCATACACAGGCCTTGGTCGACACATGACTGTTAGAAAACGTTTTTTAGAAAGTGACTTTTGCACATTATGGGACTTTTTTTTTTTTTTTTTTTTTTTTTTTTTAATTAAAAATAAAACTCTTAAGCACATTTAAGGTCGGCTCCAGCTAACTTGGCTCAGGCATGGAGTGAGAAAACTGCAGCTGGACGCACAGAAATGATTCCTGACCAGGATGCATTGCTTTAGCACTATTTTGCATCATATTGGGTCCACCTGAACCGGGGAACTTATCCACCTCACAGTGCTGGGTGGTTTGGCTAACGTCTTAGTGTAAAGCTTTATTTAATTTATTCCAAAAGCAAATCTTTTGATATGATTGACCCAATGTGAAATATTTTGCAGAAATTCTTTGGAGATGAATACTACGGAGAAGAGGAAGAGGAGAAACCTCAGTTTGAGGAGGATGATGAAATGGAGGGTAGGTCTGTGCTTGTTTTGATTGCAGTAGAGATTCAGTTGTCTGAAGCCCTGTTAACATGCGTCCTGGGTCATCTGGTGGGCAGATGAGAACCAGCTCAGGACAGTAGTGGATCTTACGGGGTTTTCTGGAGTGGGTTTGGAGCCGGAGTTGAACTCGGAACCAGTTTTTTGGTTTAAGGCTTTCAGAACGGACTCCAGAAACGAAGGTGGTGCTATGCTGGCTCCAGCTCGTTCTTGGTCTGGTAAGTGACTGGGTTTAGTGCTGGGCAGAATGGCAAAATATTACAATATGTTGACCACAACCTAGTATTGGATAATGCTGCCCTGATGTACTTTTAATCTAGATTCATAAGTATTTACACAGTAAGGACAGGGGTGGCCTAGTGGTTACAGAAGTGGGCTGGCAACTGAGTTAAACCACAGCGCCCTTGAGCAAGGCCTTTAACCAGAATCTGGCCTGGAAGTACACTGCTCTTGGTGTAACTGGGATGTGTTAAATGCAGAGAAGAAATTTCCCAGGTGGATTTAGAAAGCTAGAAATAGGCAGCATAATGCCTTGGTGTGTTCTGTCACATTGTTAGCATTTAGGCTGTTGTACTGCTAACATGGCCGCAGTTACGTGACGGCATCGGTTTGCTAAAATAGCTGCTACCTACTTGGAGAAACTGCCGCCCTACAGGCTTTGCTTCCTCTTTTATTGACAACTTTACTTATCACAGTAATTTCTAAGCAAAATATTTGAACCAGTCTAACTTAAAGCAGATGGAGATGTGATCAGGTAACGTTTAGGGTTACATTTTCTCCCACATCTTCATACCTAATAGGAACGAGGCCTTTGACTGGTGGTTATTGCCGCTGTTCAGCGTATTAAACTACTAAGCTTTTTATGCAGCTTCATTTTGACTCCAGTGTTACATTTTTTTCCAGTTTTAGCCTTTTAAGTGAATGGAAAGTTTAGTTTGTATGCTTGGAAGCTGTAAGGTTGACTTGGTGTTTACTACAGAACACTGGAACTGGGACACGTGGACAGGAGAGGAGAGAGAGGAGTATGATGGAGAGGACCACAATGCCTCGGGACCCTACTGGGAGGATGAAGACTTTATTGTGAGTCAAATTTTACTCATTGAAGGCAAAGTTTGATCCTTGTAGCAGTTTTGTGTTTTTTATCTGATGGTAGATTCGCCCCCCAACAGTCTTGCCCTGTCTCTACAGATGGATGCAGACTACGACCCCAGCCAGCACGCTGCCTCCAAGAAGAAGAAGAAAAAGGAGAGGAAGAAGATGAAGAAGGAGGATCTACCCCAAATGGGCAAAAAGAGAAAGAAGTCTTGCTTTGCAGAGGTCATCACCAAGGACAAGCCTGTGTTTGATCCCAGTAAGTGTGAGGAAACCAGTGGAGCAAGTCTGTCCTCCTGCAGTCATGTCTTGTGTTTTTTTTTTTTTTATCTAACAGAAAGCTGTTTTATTTCAGAGGAGAAGAGCTTTGAGCAGTACTTGGACGAGTACTACAAGTTAGACTATGAGGACATCATTGACGACCTGCCGTGCAGGTTTCGCTACAGGCAGGTTCTGCCCAACGACTTCGGTCTGAGCACAGATGAGGTGAGAACCAGAAAGTGTTTTGCTCCAAGAGTCTTCACAGTTGATGATCCGGGACAGGAAAATGGATATTGGAGAAATGAAAGGACACACAGATATGTTGTAAGGCTGCACAGTTTGAAGCTCAATGGCTGTTTTGGTTTTCCACGATTAACATGTTAATCATCACTGTACAACCCAGAAGCTGTGCTGAACCTTTTCCTCAAGTTTTTATCAACTTTAATGTTCCATGTTTTATGAGACATGGCTTTAATTGGCTTTAGATTTTAGAAATGGCACTGTCTTTGTTTTTGTTTTTTGTTGTTTTTTTAAGACAATTTGATGAAAGAACACATGCTGAGGACTCAACGCTGCAGCTGTCATTTCTGAACAGGCAAATATGAGCAATGCAGTTTTTCAGATTTAACACAACTGAAACATGAAGATTTTTCCAGGAATTAAACTGAGCTTAAAGCAGGTCAGCCGAGTCGGTCTCAAAGACTTGTTCAAACTTAACAAGAAAGACTGAGGCGGCTATTGTGGATGTTTTTCTTTCAGGTGACTTGGCTCAGATAATTAAACTTCCTGCTTCCATGTTGAATGGTGAAACTACCAGCCCCACTGCAGTGGTTTAACTGGGAGGAAATCTAGTCCCTCAGCACTGAGGGAGCTGCTCTCTTCCACGTTTCAGGAGAGAATATATAGTTAATACTAATGAGGCCCCATATCTGTTGCAGTATGAGTCCTTTCAGTACTCTGTTATAGTCTGTAAACATGAGATATTTCAGTTTTCCTTTAAATTACTGAAGGGAATGAGATCAGAATATGGATGAGCCAGCAGAGTGTGACTGCAGCACAACCACAAGATTAAAATATACCACATAACAAAACACAAGTAAAACAAAGGTAGCACCTGACATTAGGTAAAGGACTTACAGCATGGGTTGAATACTAAGAAGTTTAAAAAAATGGTGACATTGACCAAGGGAGGTTTCTTAAGCCCTTAAAATGGATGTAAACACCCCCAGAGAGCTCACCATCTGTAGACTAGAATTAGAGCAAAGGCCATATTTAGTCTGGTTTATAGACGTGTAGGGTAGAGAAAAAGATAAAGAAGTTAGCCCAAGAATGACTTTACATCAGTGGGAGAAGAAACATGTCGTACTACAGAACTGAGAAAATGCCTGGTAAATCTAGCATTTCTTCACTAACGGAGGCTTCTGTTGCAGCCTTCGAACTCTTAATGCCAATCTGTCGATCACGCATCAGGTTTGGAAATCCAAAGGCTTGCTGTGCCAAGTTACTGAGCTCTGAACAGTCACTGTGCTGGAAGACATTTAACATGCAGTCCATTGTTATCCAGTTATTATTAGAGCAATTTGATTTAATGTTTACTGGTTGCATCAAGCTCTAACACTGCGATGATGAGCCTTGAGGTGACTGATCTGGTATTGCTTCCCTCCGGGGAGAGCTCTGACCAGGGAATGATCTCACATTAATCTTCTCTCTGAGCAGACTTCAAGGTCATGTTACAGATCTAAAAACGTGAGCTAATCTCACGAAAGATGCTTCTTTTCTCAGATTTTAAAGGCCGACGACAAGGAGCTGAACCGCTGGTGCTCTCTGAGGAAGACGTGTATGTTCAGGTACTGGCTCTAAAGTAGCGGAAATGTTAACATCGGCACATCTTAGGAGGTTCACTACAATTAGCTTTACTTTCTCAGGTCTGAGAAAGAGGAGATGAGCGATTTGAAGAACTATAAAATGAAGGCACAGAATGAAAGGAAGAAGAAAGAGATCTTTAACTCTGTGTATTCTGAGTGAGTATAGCAGCCTGCATATGATCCTGATGAGCTCTGACCATCAATCACAACTGCTGCAGCGTAACAATATTTATCTCAACTTTCTCTACAGAGAAGATCCAGACACGGCAGAGGCTAAGACCATGGTGGGGAAGAAGCGAAGAGATCGTCTGAAGAATGCAGAAAGGCCAAGCAGTGGACCTGAAGATGCCAATACAGTTCAATTTGGTGGTTGTGCCAAGGAGCCACTTTCCCAAGTTCTCCAGGAGGCAGCAGCCAGCACAGATGAAGGGGAGGAAGAGATCTTAATACCCAAGAAAAAGAAGATGAAACGGGAAGAAGAACCACAGGGGACTTCGGAGGAGGCAATGGCCAAACCTGATGAAGTTAGAAACAGGACTGAAAAGCCAAAATGGTCCAAGAAGAAGCACAAGCGTTCAGGTGGTCGCCTCATGTCAGGAGCCATGGGGGTTAAAATAGGCGGCCGGGAGTTCAGCAGACAGAGACTGAAGGCCTACGGGCTGAACCCCAAAAGACTGTACTTCAGACAGCTCGGCAGGCAGAAACGGAAAGCACAGGAGAAGAAACTAAAGCTGGAAAAACAACATGACAAGTTTTAACTGAGCTGTTCCATCTTTGATTGGAAAATGATCTGGTTTTTACATGAAACTTTTCATTGATCAGTTTCATGTTCTTGTAATAAACGTTTCAATATAAAGATACATTTTAAATTGTGGTGCAAACCAGGTTACCTTTTTTTGTCAAATTTTTACCAAATTTATTAGATTGCATTGTCAATATTAAAGCTATGAAAATATTGACCTTTTAACTGTCGCATGGTGGCATTTCTGATATTTGTACAGTAAAAATATTTTAAATCATGCTGGTGCCGGTGCTTTTACTTATTTCTGTGACTTCATGTGCACCTGAAGGGGTCAGGGATCATCACACTGATCTGCAAATGACACGAAAGGCCTGAAAAGTCATCAGAATAAATTAAGTTTGTTACCTTCAGGAGAGATACTCAATTTCAAAATCTGTAAAAAAGCACTATGCTAAGCTAACAGTATACTGCTTTTCAGTTAGTGGCTCAATCTTCAGTGTTTGCTGCTTCATGTCCAACAGCTACTATTGATTTTTTTTTTATTGTGTTTGTGTCATATTAGACCTGTTTTACTGTAAAGAAAAAAACTTTTTCTTTGTTAATAGATATCATGTTGTCCTCAGAAATGGCTATTTTAACACAAGAAACTAAAATTTAGGTAAATTCAAACCAATTTTTTCTTAAAATTAAACTCTGACTCATTTTTACCTATACGCTAAAGGTGTGAACAGCTGTATACAATACATGGGTTAAACAGTGAAGAAGAAATGTGAGTGCTCGTGTAACGGCCATTTGCTGATGAAATGAAGCCAAAAAGCTTGAAGAGACCGTTTGGCAATAGAAATCTATTTATTCCTGTTTTTCCTGTCCGTTTACTGTCTTACTAAAGTGTTCAGTAGGTGGCGGTAATACGCTTTGAGTTGGTTACCAACCGTCAATAATCACCAGAAGAAGGGAAGATCCGCGCGCTGAAGGTCTGAGTTTGAATCGTGGAAAAAGAAGAAAAAGACGGTACGTTGTTTTTATTTTGCAATTTTAGCAAGCAGTTTTTTTCTCCTCCGAAAATTGACTACATAATGTCCATAATTTAAATATTCTGTGTAAGGATATTTACGGGTAAACAAGAAAAGGGAGGCTGTCATAGACGTTAGCGAGTGTTATTGCTGTCACTGTTTACACTTAGCAGTGTCGGTGCTAGTTGTATACTTACTAATTACTAGTTGGAGACTTGCAGTTTTACGTAAAGACTTTATTTGGAAATTTCCTACACCAGATATGCTATTTTCCCAACATGTTTGGAACACATTAGACATTTTACTCTTTAAGGCGTATTGTGACGCTGTAATATTCACAAGTAACCCAAGTAAAATGTTTCTTAGTGGAGCTCGGTGGCAATTTTAATAGAAAATGTTGTATTTTTTTGTATTATTGGTGTTTTCTAGCTGCCCACAATGGCCCAAGGCCACAAATTTCAGGATTTGGAGGAGAGTGGGGAGGCCCTGGTGGCCTTCATCAACAGCAGCCAACCTGAGAAACTGAAACAAGTCAAAGCTGAACACCAGGCCCTCTTTGATCAACATTTACAAACAAGAAAAATTGTGACAGAGATTTTAAAAGGTAAGAAACTAGATGTTCATTTGTTTCTATTTTTTTTTTTTTTATTTATAGCTGTCTGTTCTGTAATGTGCTGTGTCACATCCATAAATAGGCAGTATATATAAAGCTGCATTCTTGTTATTTAACCTTGATTGAATTGTCCTTCTTCCCCAGATATGGCTCAGATTGAGGAGAGTGCCGGCCAGAGGCTGCTGGACATGCAGGAGGAGAAGAAACGCAGGGATTTGGAGCTGGAGAACTTGGAGGAGCAGCTGAGGCAGTGCACAGCCAAGAGCCAGATCACTGACTCAGAAATCCAGTATCTTTTCCACATCTGATTTTTATAACTGAAAAGGTGATGAAACAGGAATTCTTTGTTCCCCATATCTTTGTTAGAATCCCTAATTCCCCTCCAGGTTTCTGCAGAGAGAGCTGGAGATTCTAAAAAACTCTGAGCATGAGCTTGACACTCTTCAGAATGAGGTGGATGAGGACACCACCGAGGTCATCCCATCAGCAGTGTGAGTAACATAATCAATGATCATTAAGCTGCTTTACTGAAAAAATTTTTTTTATCTGAATTTGAGACATCTGGAGATGTTTGGATTCAACATATAAAAATACAGGTTGTGGTCCTTCAACATTCTCCATCAATATTACTTGGATTTGGTAGTTTAGCCTTTTATACTAAAAACTAAAATAGTTTTTATGTAAATCTCATCTTTTTATGCCATCTTAATTCAAACTCTAGAACTTAATTCAAACTATGTGAAGAGATCTTTTCTCTTAGACAAGGCTAATTTATTTTTATAGCACATTTCATGTATAAGACAATTCAAAGTGCTTTACACAAAACATAAAAACATTACAGCAAG
>JBAMHW010000023.1:5779387-5797430 GCA_037177495.1 Rhadinocentrus ornatus | reverse complement strand
GCAGTCAGGCTACCTCTGGCGAGCACATGGAGGGCTGTGCGGCCCCCCAAAGAAATGCCACCCCACACCATTACTGAACCACTGTCAAACCGGTCATGCTGAAGGATGTTGCAGGCAGCAGAACGTTCTCCACGGCATCTCCAGACTCACTTCTGTCACATGTACTAAGTGTGAACCTGCTTTCATCTGTGAAGAGCACACAGCGAGAGTGGCGAATTTGCCAATCTTGGTGTTCACATCCTGCACGGTGTTGGGCTGTAAGCACAACCCCCACCTGTGGACGTCGGGCCCAGATATCACCCTCATGGAGTCTGTTTCTGACCGTTTAAGCAGACACGTGCACATTTGTGGCCTGCTGGAGGTCATTTTGCAGGGCTCTGGCATTGCTCCTCCTGTTCCTCCTTGCACAAAGGCAGAGGTAGCGGTCCTGCTGCTGGGTTGTTGCCCTCCTACGGCCTCCTCCACGTCTCCTGGTGCTCTTCCTAATATGTTGAGTCTCAGAATAAATGTCATATTTTGTGGCTGGATTATGAACCTCCTGGACGTGATATAAATGGCTGGAAAAATGTCCGCAGATCAACTGAAGGGTAAATTAGTAGCTAATTCTCCAGTTAAAGCTGCAAAAGAATCCAAGTGCATATTGGACTAAGATACGGAAACAAAAGGAATCCTGGCCAAAATGCAAACAAAGGAGAATCAATTATCATAAATCAGCACGAAGTGTATGTATTTATGTGTAATGTATGGTGACAGAGATACCATAAGCCATATGCACATTTGGTTTGTGAAAACTCATTTTTATATTTCACAAACTACACCGGCTTATGACTTAATAAATCACGTGATCTCTGTTTTGCCATTTATTCGGTAAAATCATTTCCATTTATTACAGCTGAATTTAGTTTTGCTCAATACACAATATTTATAAGACCAAATATTAAAGCCCCAGTGTATAAGAATTACTCCTATCTAGTGGTGCGCTAATATACTGCAAGCAACCGAGTAGCGCTCTACTGGAACCTCACCGTTTAAGAGCGTTATTACAACTACGGAAGCCACGGAGAATAATAAATGTGAAAATGTCAACATTCCTCAGAAGTTCGAGTGTCCCGTCAGGTGATGACGCACAGAACGATACATGATGTTTTTTTTTTATGCCGATAAGTTACAAGCATGCCCTTCATGTATTTAGTACCAAGCTACTGCTAACAGCTAATGTTACCGTGTGAAATTGTTTTTCGTGACTTGCAGACTCAGAGAATAGCTGATGAAGGGAGAGGAAGAGGGAGTCAAAGCAGGGGCAGTGGACCTGTCGGCGCTGCAAGAGGAAAATCCCGTGCTGTAACATTACTCCGTGTTTAATAACATGTTTTTCAGCTGATTTATCAAGGGAGGTGGGCGACATATTAATTCGAAATAAATATTATCCGACAGATATTTTTGCATTAGAATGCTGCAGTTCTGGTGATTAAATCACGCCGAGAAACTGGTTTTACTTTGGTCTATTTTGTCTGACTAGAAAGACGCCAACTACACCCCTCCCCATTGACAAATCAGCTGAAATAAATGATGAAACACGAGGGAAAGCTCTCACAAAATACGTCTGAAAGAAGCGCATGGTCCCCTACTGGTATGACTTCTAACCCGTTTTTAGCTGCATTTCAATAGTTCTTACTTGGAGTCCAGATCTGCAGCTGGTATTTTACGCTGAAATCTCAACTTTTTTATGTAATTAATTTTATCGTTTTTAATCTTTGTTTTTCTAACACACAGGTATTTTTTTCTGTACCTTGCTGTAATATTTTTATGTTTTTTATAAAGCACTTTGAATTGTCTTGTACATGAAATGTGCCATACAAATAAATTTGCCTTGCCTTCTGTGAAGAGTAACAACAACTGAAAACTATTGCAACAGAGCTTTTCTACGATAGGCTAATTAACCAATTAGCCATTTCTGCCTTTTTATATAGCAAGTAACAGAAAATGATCCGACCTAAACGGGGGGATATAGTTGTTGCTGAACTACCCTGATCTGTTTCTAATATAAAGCCAAAATAAACTTCACTGTTAGATTGAATTAACTCACCTATGCAGCAGAAAACCTGCAACCTCCGCGTTAGCTTTGAAGTCCCTCTCCTTCGTCAGCTGCCTCCATCTGTTAAATGCTCCACCAACGTACACTCTCGTTTTCTCCCAGTTATCATTTCTTTTTCTTTTCTTGGCAATTTTTTCCTCCGTCTCGTGGGGCAAAGAGTGTGGATGGTCCTCCATTTTATTGTAAACTGGCAAGGTGAATGATCCACGCTTGTCTTGGCTTGTTTACACTATCCCTGCCCCCCCTCAACACAGCAGGGACTTGTAGATAAAACGCGCAAGGCTAACAAGTTTGTCCCCTTTCGGCAACAATATTCAAAGATGGTAATGCAACATGGCAGCCTCCAGATGGGTGCGCCGCCACCTATGTATTTATAAACATCTAATTCTAAGCTACGAGAACGCTTTCATTTGGATGCGATTGTGATTGGACTTTGGTAAAATACGTATTTATGAAAGCAATTCTTGATTTTTGCTAACAAAATACCCAAAAAAATTACACACTGTACCTTTAAGTAAAAAGATTGTTGAGCATCTCAAAATGGTAAATCATCTTGATCAATCAGCCTTATCACTATTTGAAATAGATTTGTTTCAGCAAGTTATTATGTAGCACATTTCATACACGAGGCAACTCAATGTGCTGTGCAGTATCTATTTATGTATTTATAATATGATGTTGAACATTGTGGCTTTTTAAGGGGATTTTACTAACATTTCTGGAACCTGGCTGCATCAACATGGCTTCTGATTACCCTTATGTGTCGTTATTTACAGTACACTACGGTGCTGACCTGGCAACCCCCATCAACACTGACACCTCCAAAGCCTCTCGGAGTGACATAAGTGACCAGTTGTGGGGCTTCGTCAGCACAGAATGGTAGATAAACGGATGTGTTGTCGGAGATGTGTACATTGTCTTTTTTCTTTTGTGGATGTTCTCGTCTTCTGTCATATGAAACATTTTCTATTGAGATTAAAAATGTTTGTCAAAACTTGAGTTTAGTGGTTATTCTCTTGAGGATTTTGTAAGGATGTATCTGTCAGGGAACGCAGGGTCAAAGTCAAAAGCTTTTATTGTTGTATAATAATTATACAGCAAAGTTGGAGTAGCAACTCTCAACAATATATTTTGAAAATAATAAAAGGAGAATAATTGTTAAAAATAATAATAATAAATGCAACATGCAGCACTGAAATGTAAATATTTCCACACTAGTATGAAGAAGAATGCCGCTAAGTGGAGAGCTAAAAGATGCTATTTCCCTTTGACAAACAACACTGTAATTAAATGTAATGTATGGCAACATTTTTTAGGCTTTGAATCAGACAAGAATGAAACAAATTGTAAAAGTTTATTGTGTATTATAAATTTAAAACCCTGAAAAATAAACTGGTCCCTGGCTGGTTGCCACTAGATGTCACTGTAGAGCTATTTAATGCAGTTTAGAATCTTTATAAATTCAGGCACTTAATCCACATTTGGTATTATGCTACACGTGTTTAATAAACTTTATACATCCATTTCACACACACACACACATATATATATATATATATATAAATATATATAATTTTTCTATGCATCATAAAGTTGAGAGTTGGGGGGTGCTTGTGTGAGGAAAATCAGTCAGGATGGCTGGAATTTTTCAACACTTTCAGTTTTTTTTTTTTATTTATTCTTTGTTCTGTCAAGGATTGAGGTCAGATCTGTTTTCAAGGACACCAGGTGTCATATTCTAAACAGATTATACTGATACTGTATACTGATCTGTAAGTCTGAACATTTTCTGTATACGATTGTAATAACAATTTAATGACTCTGGCATTAATAAGTAGTTAGAAGCTAACAGTTTTAGCTCTCCAAAGATCCTGCTTAATTTTTGTTGCTATTTATCTGTAGTTATTCTTTCTTATTGTCTCTTCTGTTAACTACTTTTTGATTAGCGGTTAACTGACAACACTTAGTGGAAATCATAGTTTAGTTTCCATTATCTGGGTCATCAATTCTTTGTTCCTTAAATAATGAAACTAAAATTCCTGCCACAGCACTATTGAAGTCTGGTTGCTGTGAATTTATGGCTACAAGTCAATAGTGTTAGTTTTAAGTTGTTACCCACATTTCTCTGTGGGTTTCATAGGTGTTCCACTGCAGGCTCCTATGAAAAACAAAATCTTACTCTTTACTTGAAAATGAAATTTATTTTCGGGTGCATCAGCTCATAAGTGATTCAGAGCGGGCAGAATGACAGGCAGGGTTGGTGAAGTTCACCCATGCATGCTTCAAAACGCGGTTTTCTTTACGGTAAAAGAAGCATTATGCACAGGCTTGTTTCTGCAACTTCAATGTCTCAGCCTCGAGTGGTTTTTAGCAAGTGGTTTGCATAAAGGTGGGGTTTTTGTCACTTCAGTTTTATTTTCAGCTTTCTCTTTGATCTTTCTGCATGGGTTAGAGTAGGCATCTGCACTATTTTTTATTTATTTTCTTTTTTTATTTAAATCTTTTATTACATTTTGTTGGCTTAGACCAAATAATTTTATTTCATTTAAATACCGAGGACAAGTGATTACACAACCTAAACTGGACTTAACAGAAAAAACCTCTTGCATACATTTTATCAATGCTATTTATCCGTCCTAGATCTGTTCTGTTTATTCTTGCATTTTGATTTTATCAGGCTGTATTTAGTACAATGAACTACAAAAAGGAAGTGCTTTGTAGTTCCTAGTTTGGTTTTATAGAGACTAACCAGACAATTACTGTAGGACGTAAAACTTTCAGACAAGAACCACTGAACAGTTCATTTAGTATTTTGGAGAAATAAACAGAAAATACACAAACATGTTAAAAATCATTCACATATATTTAATCAGTGCACATATAAAACATCATAACTTAAGTGAAGAGTTTACAAAAGACAAAGCACAGCTTAGACAAGTTATACATATTTACAAAGTTCACTAAATGTAAGTATTTTTTTTTATATCTTTACATTTTTTTATACAATATTACATCTATTAGGATGGAATCTCCCAGCCTGCTCACTGTTTTTGCGCTTACAGGAAGTCTTTTGCATCATTTCACAGAATAAAGATGACAAACTGTTTTACTGCCATATTTCAGCCCGCCGAACTGAGAAGGCGCTGTCAGCTTTTATGGCTTTAAGGCATTTATTGTGTGTTGCTACATATGTTAAAGGGGACCTCCAAAGCTGCAAACCACCCAGCTCAGCCCTCCATCTGACGTCTTCAGTGAGACTCCAGGCCACCGAGCCCTCTGATGTCTCAGCATCAGCGCTGACCAGAACGCACATGGCAGAAATTACATGGTTTTTGGGGCGTGGATGCTTCGTGTTTGCAACAACATGTCATTAGATGCTACAAAGGCAGCAGGAGATAACGGGGGTAAATCGCATGCTTGGACTTTCCCCGCTCTGTCAGAGGCAGAGGCTGGCTGTATTTATGTGAACCAGCTGCGCAGTCTTTGATTTCTCTTTATGTGCAAACACAGATAAGATGAAATGTCCTTTGATTTATTTATTTAATTCCAGAAGGAACATCATCTCACTAATACTGGCCTTGATTAAGAGTCTGAAAAAACAACAGTAATGCTGCTTTTTATGACAAACTTCAAGTTACAATTAAGGCATGGGTATTGATGTTTATCTAAAATAATCATTGTAACTTAAGAAACGAATGCTTAACCAAAACAGATCTTTCTCCCTAAACATTGTGCTGTCTGTTTGATCCAATAACTGAAACTATTTCAAAGTGCAACACAAAAATTTAGCTTCCTCCCATATTTGCTTAATTATGAGTGTAGAGATAAAAGGTCCGTGGCCATATAAGAAGTTAAAGTTTTAGTCCGTGTCTGCTCTCAGACTGAGCCACTGTGTCATATCTTAGACATCCTGGGATAAATAATTTTAATGGACGAGGGTGTAAAGTTTCCAGAAGACACTGTTGTCTCCAGTCCTTCCAGTCTGTGAGAGGCTGCGTCCATCTTACTGGTGCTGCAATCTAAGAAGGGCATCCCGAGCTTTTTCACTTGTCCATCTTTGGTTAGGAGGCATTGGCGGCAAAGCAGCCTGAGGATGGCCTTCCTCATGTCCTTGCTGGTCAGTGTGTAGATAATGGGGTTCAGGAGAGAGTTAAACATGGCGATGCCCAGGAAGTAGTCCGCCTTAAACAGCACCTCACATGTTTTGGTTGGGCAGAAGAAGTCCAGCAGGAGGAGGATGAAAAGGGGCAACCAGCACACGATGAAGACTCCCAGGACGATGGTGACCGTTTTCAACAGCGCCATGTACTTCTGCGACTTGCGGTACAGACCTTTCCGCTGTGGGACAGAAGCCAGGCGCTGGGTGTTGGCCTTGACGATGCGGAAGATGCGGACGTACAGCACCACGATGGACATGAGGATGGCGCTGAAGATGGTGATGCAGAAAAGGATGTAGCTTTTGGCGTAAAGGGGCAGGACGGTGGAGCACTGGTCTAGTCGCCCCATACAGTTCCAGCCCAGGACAGGCAGGACGCCCAGGAACACGGACAGCACCCAGCTGGCTCCGATCAGAGCAAACATCCGCCCCTGTTTGTCCCCCTGATACGGCTTCATCCTCACCATGGTGACATGGCGCTCTATGGCGATGGCCAGCAGACTGATGACGGAGGCAGCCAGCATGATGAACACGCCGCCCTCCCTCAGGAAATACAACACAGGGGTCATGCTTAATGTGTTGGCACCAGACGTCATGAGGTTCACCATGTAGGTGAAACCTGCCAGCAAGTCCGAGAGAGTCAAATTGCCCAGTAAATAGTACATGGGCATATGGAATTTCTTATTCTTCCAGATTGCCAGAAGCACCACAGCATTTTCTACGACAATAAGCAGGCAGACCAGCAGGAAAGCTATGGCTTCAGGTTTGAGTCCATCCTTGTACTTGTTCTCCTTCAGCTTCCCCGTGTAGTTGTAGTGCTCTATGATAACTGCGTTGCTCCGGTACTCACTGAACATATGTAGCATTCCTGCAGACATGGGGGCGGCAGATGGAGCTACAGAAGGATAAACAGCCAGTAAAGAATCAGTGGTCATTGTTGGGATCCCAAGAAGTAGATTATATCTCTTTAGATCCACGGAGAAGATGTCAAATAGTCCTGAGGTTGTGCATTCTTTCGTCTCTTGGCACGTTTATATGCAGGGCAGGACTTTTTCCCCCCCTTTTGATGCTCTCAGAAAGGATTTCCTGTGGTTTGCGAGTTTTCCTCTAAAAATCAAAAATCTTTTTGTGTTCGATGCCTGACGTGCACGCTAGGAGGCGACAAAAGCCAGCCTGAAAAAGAAATGTGTATACATAAATAAAAGGCAAAGGAGGGAGAAAGTACATTTATTCTGATGAGGAAAATACATTGATTGATTAGAAATAACAGCAAAACTATTAAACTGATGCCACTGAAGTTTGTAAAGTAAAAAAAACAAAACAATCAAATGGGATAAATAATTTAAAAAGGAAATAAATTGATTTAAACAAAAATTGTACTTGAGCATTTCCATAAATTATTTTAGCCTTGGTGACTATTTATCGTACTTTTTTAAAGCTGAAAACACAAGATAAAAATATGCTAAACTGATTACAAACGTATGTAATGCACATTTTGGAGCCAGACTTAAAGACGCTCACATGCGTCATTACGCATCAATTCACCAAAGCAATCAGAAATAATATAAATGATTTGTGATGGTTAGTTTATTTTAAAGGCACTTTTAAGTGTTAATAATAATTGAATCTATCGATGACTGAGTAGAGAATGAAGGTAAGACGGGCATATTGTGGTGAAAGATTAGAACCTGTTGCCTTCATAAAGTTATTACAGATTCGACGCATCTTTATGAGTAAAAACACTTTTGAAAATCATTAAAATTTGTTTTCACGCACCTGAGAAAACCTTCACGGTGACTATCCAGATGAACTTCGGTTGCCACAGAAGTGAGCCCACGGCCAGGGGAGCGGACGCAGCACCACAGCCGCACGCGAGTGTGATGTGGGAACGGAGGAGGGCAGGACTGAACATGCAGTGGGTTGGTCTACACGGTGCGTGCCCTTCAACGACTTTCCTCCCTCATTCTCGTGACCCCTTCAGTTATTTTCCCCTGTGATCTCCATTTAGGATACCTTAGTGCCCGACGATTAAATGATTAGGTGTAAGTGAATTTTACACAATATTAGTCGGGCGGCTGCAGATTACTATGCAAAGCCAAGTGCGTTTTTCCTCCTGCTCCTTCTGAATTCAACATGCTGCTAAAGTGTAATTATAACTGCTGCTCTTCAGGTTTTTCTTACTCTTCCCTTGGCTAATAAAAGGAGTGCCTCCAAAACTTTAAGAAAAAAAAAAAGCCACAAGATAAATTGTCAGTGGAAAAATCCTCATTTGTGAGAGCTGTAAAAGCAGCCGGGTCCATTTTGGAGTTCAAAACGCCACATTTCAGAAAATAACTCACTCTGATAGACTTAATCTGTAATTATCCTTTAGCTCACATCAAACTCCCTTCATTTTTGCAAACAGGCACTTTTATAGCACATGGTTTTGCAGAAATTATTTAAAGCATCTGCATGTTCCTGCTTTAGGTAATTATGTCTGATTTTCAGATCAGTTATATACAAAAACAAAGTAATTATCATGAGCTGAAGAGGACTTAAAATGTCCAAATTAATAATATCTTGCTATGAATTTGTGTTGAATATGTGCTGTGAGAACTACTAAAGAAATTAGGATGGTAATGGTTTTCTAGCCTGAGATTATTCACCCTCTCATTTAGATCAATGTCTCAATCGACAGTAGAGATGCAGAAATACATTAATCTGTTGTGAAATGTTGATTTAATGAGCCAATGGCAATGATCAAAATTGGAAAAAATCAATACAATAAAAATTTATAAGACTTGTGGAAAAGTTTACATTTGCTTTGTTCTAACAACTAAAATGTCTAATTTTAATCTGATGAGGAACATTTTTATATATAATGGTTTAGTGCCACGGGTCTCCCTGCTGTGATGTTTCTACTCCCTTTTCTTTGTGTGGACAAGAGGTGGCTCTTGTGATTAAGGCAGCACAGCTGGAAGGAATCAAGCTCGTCACTCACCTGCATATAAGCTCCAGGCTGACCTGCTGTCTTCGCTGGATTGTTGCTACATCTTGTGGCACACCGGCAGCAAACACTTTTAGAGTCTTGCCCTTTTAGCTCACATCTAACGTGTCTGGCTTCTCTTCCCCCAAGAATCCTGCCTGGAACGCCAGCTGCCGCCTGAGAACCCTGTCTGCCCGCTCTCTGCTGCAGATCACCTTCCACCTGCCACCTTCAGCCTTCACAATTAAGTCTTTTGTATCTAACCAGTTTTTCTCTCTTCCTTGGGTCCCCACTCCAACCGTGACATGAAGTCTGTAACAATAATAGTCAGACTGTCCTACCTTGGTTATTAGAACTAAACAATATTTAGTTTGTGACTAAAAAGAGGTAAAGTTTACACCATACTGCGTTAATGACTTCATGATTTCATGTGAGTGCATCTAACAGTGATTTACGTCCTTGACAGTCGTACATTAAAAATGCTTGTTGGTTTTTACTTTTATACCCAATACTGACACCCTCACCCCTCATTTATTTAATAGAGGCTACTAAATTGAGCTACATGAATACGTCAATTCAGTGATCAATAATCCAATGGCATGTTGCAATGAAACTATATATAATTATATAAATAGTAAAAGGGTAATTATATGTGGAATTTATTACAAATGTATTTCTTCTAAATTAAATTAAATGAAATCTTTCCACATTAATGTGTTCAGTGTGTTGCGTAACTATGATAAAGCCAGACTGTACTAGCTTGGTTATTATAACTAAATTGAACAAATATTTAGTTTGAGGCTCTAAATAGTCAGTTTTACACTATTTCCTTCTTTACAAATAGAAATATTTTCTCGGTTTTCTTTTACAAGGTGTGCACATTTTAAAGCATGTGTTTTAGATAAAAGATTTTTTTTTTCATTTAAATGTCTGCTTGAGCTCAGGAATCGACATACTTTATGTATTTAGCTTTCTTTTTTTTTTAGATTTTCTAAGAACGGAAGTGATTGTGTTTGATCAGCGTGTGGTATCGTCTCAGAATGATGCCTGGCACCTGAATCAAGTCAGATAAAAATAAAATGTATTTCATATCCAATAAACTGATTTAACACATTGTGATCAAACTTGCATTTCCAGAAATTATTTGAAAATTACAGATGATATGAATCATTTTAGATGATGGACATTTCAGGTTTTCTTGTGCATTATTTCTCTTTTTAGTTTCAAACAAATATGGAATCAGTTTGTCTTAATTTTCTTTTTCATTTTATGGGTTTGAGTTTAAAATGTGGTTCAATAACTTTGATAAACACCAAATACTCAATCTAGAGGGAAAAAACCTGGAATCCTCCAACCCGGCACCTGAGAGTAGGCAACCTTCCATGGAGTCATGAAATTTAAATACTAGAATAAACACTGTCAATGACTCCGGTATGCAACCTCAGTTTTGTTAACTCACTGTTTGCAGTTTGCAAGCATTTCCGGGCTTTGTCAGTAAACACTGTTCTTTTTTCTCTGCTGTTACCACTGAATGTCTTTGCAGCAGAACAAGGGGGAACTTGCGTAATATGAGGGTGGATGAGTAAAGGACTGGACAGGGCCTTCTTTAAACAGGAAGCGGTCTCATTGTGCCTAGAAAGGAGAGGGATATCCTTGAGAAAAAACACAGATGAAGTCACCCTTCGGATCTGACTCGGTGTGTCAGATTCATGACATGCGGCTCACACTTGGTGCACATATTTGGCAGCCTACTAAATTCCAAGCCTGGTTAATGAGATATGTTTCCTAACACTGTTTTATTAAGTTTCTGTTTCTGGATTTGTGGCCTGTAGGTTCAGATTTTGGCCTCTTTAAGTAGTCATTTGTGTCGTGCCTTTAATAGCTCTTCTCACCACTTGTCTTGGATCAGTGTTTTGACTGCTTCAAATTATTCCCAGTTGGACTCTGCTTAGTTGTAGATGAGCAGTGACCCCTCCTCTTGCTTCCCATAGCCTTCCCACCTGATAACCAGGCGGTTATGCACCTCTTTTCTCGAGACCTGTTTCATTTAACCCCCCACAGTGACACTGTGACAACCTCTCAGTGTGCTGTCTCTGATTAGTTAACACACAAAGACATGACAGCAGGACTCTCAGCTCTGTCCTCTTTCTTTTCCCACAGTGGGGAGCTGCCCTGCCGCTGCTCCTTCCTTCAGGCCACAAGCAAACGTTTAGTACAGAGTGACCAGTCCGGACCCACCCAGTCATCTCACAGCCAGAAGGGCCTTTCTGTTTTCAGTATGTTCTGTCCTGTGTGCTGGGCTCTGGGTGATATTTTCCTGTGGCGTAAGCGGGCTGGTAGAAAGGAAGTCAGTCAGTCAGTCTTGCTTTTTCCATTAAAGCCCACTTTAGACTTACTGCTATTTGTTTCTGCATTAATGAGAAAATCTAATATTGTGTCCTACTTGTTTTGTTTCTTTCACTGTACATTTTCTATTTACAAGTTCACACCATCATATAGCACCTCATTGCAAGCATTGCAGCACACGTTTAAACCTACTGCATCCCTCTGCTCTGCTGGTCTGAGCTGTGAGGTGCAGAGTTGCACCTCAACAAAACATTCTCACCTCAGAGTACTGACAACAAACACACAGCCAACATGTGCAATGTGCAAATACAATGAAAAGAATTCACACCTCTTTAAATAAAATGACTGGTTTTCACTTTTTGAGCTGAATGTGGAGTCATGGCCAAGAATTTACACTGAAGGAAAGTTTACAATAAATGAGAAGCTACGGATGGCATGGTGGGCTTTAAAGTAGCAGAACTGAATTGAATTAAAATGTTTCTTGGTACAAAAGCAGTAATGTCCTTCTGGTGTCTGTTCAAATCCAAATAAATTAAAAACTCACTGTTTTTTGTGTTTTAGTGAAAGGGATCCTTTCTGCTTTATTAAAAAAGGCAAAAATGCCGGAACTATATAAAGTCAAATGTACGATGCAGCTTCTTGCTGCTGGATATTTATGGGAATCCCAGAAATAGCTTGCTTTTGTCAAAGTCCTGCTTCACTGTTTCATGTGCAGCTGTGCTGGGCTGTGACCTCTCTTTGAGCTCCTAATAGGAGGAAATGGAAAGAACACATGTAAATGTTGGACTTGTTTCTTTTCCATTGCTTTTATGTTTTACTGTCAGGCAAATGACCTAACTGTCTGCAGCCTGTTGCTAATTCAAACTCAGAGCAGACTGGCTCTGAAACTTTAAGCTCAAGCATTGGAGCAGCAAAAGTTGTAATTGAATGTTTTTCACATCATCAAACAGATACAAATCTTAAAAAGTGGCCTCCAAATGTTGCAAACAGTGTAATTTACATACAGTGTGCTTTGTGGAATGTGTAAATTCTTTCACCAGAGCAGACGTCTAATAGTGTTTCTGCCCTGTGGTTTTTTTCTTTTTAGAAGCCAGACAGGCTTTGTAAAATGCCTTTTTTTGTGTTCCTAAGAAGAAATTTGTCCAAGGAGTCAAGGGGTGGAAAAAAAGGCTTTGTTGGATACAGTTGCTACAGTCAGTGGGGAGTTTTTGCCACAAATAAACACAGGAAGAAACAGCCATTTAGGATCGTTTTGATTAGACATAAACTGAGCATATGCGAATGTAAGTTATGTCCTTAATGAAACATAAACATCCTCATTTCCTATCCTATTTCAGCCTTCAGCACTTTTTATCCTCCAGGAGGCTTCTACTCCAGTTGAGCTCCATAAGTTTCCATTCTGCAGATAAATGACTGTTTAGGTATTTTCTGCTTATTCGTGACTTTGGTGCTGCTCACTTGCAGCTGTGTTTATTAAAATCCGCAGTAACGTCAGTCAAATTTCAATCCCACGAGCTTTGTAGAGCTGGTTTTTAGACCAATCATTCTGCTTTGATAGCTTTCAGCTTTATATTTATTATTAAAGGAAGATGGCCCATGCAGAAGTGTTGAAACCAAACACCTTATTCGCACATAAACTCTGAATTAAGACTCGATTTCTCATGGAGTGTGGTGTTGCTTTTTCAGACATGCCCTACTGGAAACATTTATCTCACAGTCGGTGCTACATGAAGTCAAAGGAACACCATGTCCAAGGTTTCCACAATGTCTGCTTCTTTTTTACTCCAAGTCATCCAACTTTTCATCAAAAGTCATCATTTTTTTTGCTCTTTCTTTAATTCCTGCAGCAAGTTGTTCACGTCATGGCTTCATAATCTGATTTCTCCCCCATGTGTCATGGCAGTGATTAACTTCTCATTGTGCTCACCGGTTTCCATTGTTATACTTGCACATTTCTGGTAGACGTTTTCTCTGAACTCCGACAGATCATTCCTCGTTTGGTTTGTGATGTCATCTTTGGTTGATGTCTGCTTTCATTTGCATCTGCAGAGACTGCGTTTGTTTGCTTACGTTGTACAGGCTACTTTGAAAGCTAGCCATGATAGCTTCAAGGGCTAGCATGCACCCCTTCACTGTCTTTTCCTTCCTTTGTTTAGATGCTTTGCTTCCTTTTTTTTTTTTTTTTTTTTTTTTTTTAAGCCCTTAGCTCCTCTTTCAAGGTCTTGCATTTGTTGTTTGACTTTTCTCCCCCCTGTTTTTTTTCTGTGTGTCGTGTTTGCGAGGGATGTTGCTCAACCAGAGTTCAGTTAAGATTTCCAGTCCATTTGATAATAAATCTGCCCACGCAATGCCTTCAGTGCTTCAGTGCTTGTGTAAAACATCATAAGCAATGTCTGTGCATTAATGTAGGATGCTGCACAGGCTGACTGCTAATCAAAATTTGATTTTAACTGTGCATTTAAATGAGAAATCCTCTTCGTTGTCTGTGTAATTGTTTGCCTAAATGTTACCTGTTACTGGAGGATAAGCACTAGGGTGCAGAGCCAACACTACACTTCAAACCAACTCAGGAAGCCATCATTACTACACAAATACATAATTCAAAGACATTATATTTCCAGCATTAGTAATGATTAAAAACTCCCACTTCGTGCAAAGGTAACAACTTCACCTTCTAAAGCTCATTAAATAATGTGAACTATGCCTTGTTTGTTTGATACATGCAAAAAAGTTAGAGCTGAAGTTAACAAGTGCATGAACCACAGGATGGAAACATCTATTTTGGTTTAATGTGTTTTACGAGCAGGACTGTGACTGAGAGGAAAGGCCTCTTATCAAACAAGCTGAAGTTGAATCAGGGATGGTTAAAAAGTCAATGAATATCTGTCTTGTATATTGGTGTGTTGTGGTGTGTGCACCCTGTCAGCATTGTTAAACTCCATCTGGTTCCTGCCCTGTCTTTTGGTGGGAGCTTTCGCTCAGTCTGATTGGCTGAATGCAGGAAATGAGTGCAGGAGAAGGCTAACTTTACATGGAGCACAATCTCTTAGTTTCAATCAATGTTCAAACATTATATACACTTTGAACTAAACTTAATGAAACATCCTTTTCTTAGATCAAAAGTGGGAAAAAACAACAACTATATTGTTCCACCTGCGCTGACATTCATCACCGAAAAGAAAAACACATTTTTAAATCATAAAACGTTTTTAGTGGGTGTGTCTGAACCTTCACCATGCATGTATATAAATATTTAAGAAAAATGATAAGAAATGACACACAAACCTAGGTAATGTACTTCTTTTTTAAAAATTTACGCTGTCTTTTATTTTTACTGACCGTGTAACGTACCTTCCACCTCCTGCACAGTGAGCTGTGTCTTCCCGTGCGGACACAGATTGGACATGACTGGACAACTTTTAGGCACTTTGCACTGTCTTGTTTGTTCAGACGCTGGCGAAGCAAGAAGACCGAGGGAGCTTCACATCAGCATGATTCTTCACATTGCTTTACTGTATTTAAGAGTCTAATGCACAACTAGAAAATAAGGAAGAAACTATTCCTACTCCAAAAATTATTTTCTGGTTTTTATACTAAACTATGCTAAACGAATAAAGTTTTAACTGTAGCTCTACACGTGTAATAAAAATTATATGTGAACAACATCAGTCTTTAGAATCTAACTCGTCACACTGTTGCCCTAAAGTCGATTCTTATACCTTTCTAGGATTTTCTATACATGCTCCTAAATAAACAAGTAAAAAATTACTTTAACACAGTAAATCTCAGTGTTTGTGGTTATGTGGTCTTCTGTTCCTTGACAAACCAAAGCTGCTTTGTTTCATCTTGCGTTCTATTTTTCAGACATTTCTCTCTGTGTCTCCACATTCCCACATTTAACCTTTCACCCTTTACCCATTGGCAGTCCTGCATTCTCTGATAAACCTCGAAAAGTCACGGGGTCACCTCTTGATAAAGAAGCATTCTTCCTTAACAGGGTTTCTCTATAAGAGTAATACTTTCTATTGTTTAAACCTTCTAAGTTGGAACATGATCCTAACAAAACTATAAAAATATTCAATGGTCAGCCTGAAAACTTCTTTTCCTAACATATTAAAGTTTTCCACAATGACTCAATCCTCCATTTAGTCATTTATAACCCCCTACCAATAATAGACTGGTCACTGTCGGCCTTTATGCTTTAATACATGTGTATTTTTTCCACATTAGCTGTAGAGGGGGTGAGATGTGAAAAGGGGGCAGTTTTGTGAAAGCTTGTTTTGTTCATGCAGCAGTAGTTTGGGATGAGTTCATCTTGGAGGACAGTGTGGAATAAAATGCAGAAGAATGTTCCCACATCGGGGAAAAAAAGGGGAGAATAGAGTACGTGTGGGTGGGAGAGGGATGTACTGTATGAACAACTGTATAGTGGGGTGAGTCATGAGAACTAGTAACAAGTCTTAGAGATTTATTCAAACTTCTTCATTAGTAGAAAGTCAACAACCAACCAGGGCTCATCGTCAAGTGGTCAGATTCTCATAAAAGCTCCCCCCATTTCCACAGAAGAGGGGGAGAAAAAGTCATAAGAAGCTGTTCTTGTGTCACGATGATGTTTGGAGAATTCAACTTTCCTCTCTGGCACAGATCTTTTCTTTGTGTGGCTTTTAGGTTCCTCTTTGCAGAAGTAAATAGATAAAACATGCTCTGGTTTGCGGTGTTTATTGGAACACCAAAAACCACATCTGCTGGATTTTATTTACTGCTTTTCCAAGAACAAAGCATTAAAATTACTTCCGCCAGGGTGTCGGTGAATGAAAGCCTGTGTATAAATGATGCCAGACAGAAAAAAAAAAAAAAAAGTTAGGCGTATTTTAGTAATGCCACAGTCAAGCTGGTATCCTGGAGGTGTTGCAGATATCAGTGTCAGCCAGGCCGGGTGCATACAAGGAGACTGTGGCAGAATTAGCAAATGATGTAGAAGTGATTTTAAGGTACTTAGCATGATGTTTTAAAATACCCCATTACAGCACTCCATTGTCTATATTCAATACCTCCTACCGTTTAGCATATACTGGCCATTTGCCAGACACATACCTATTCACCCAGCCATTGTATCAGTGTTTCACCTCCAATGAAAATAAAGCTGTAAATTTCCCAGGAGGCCAACTTCCCACGAGGAAGCATTTTCTATTACAAATGCAACAAAATGCAAGGAGGCCGATAAGGTTAAAGGCATGGCCACATTGGCTTGGTTGCAGTTATTCATGCCTTCATTTCTTTCTGACTCAATCATTGTTTACCAGCTCTTGAATCGAGGTGATTTAAAACAATTTGCTTTGCAAGATTCACAGAGTTAGAAAAGAAAGCTCTCCTCAGACAGTAAGCATTCATTTATCTGGCCAAAACTGGACTTTTGAAATGCATGTAGACATATTAGTCCACATGAAGTTGTGAAAAAAAAGTTCTGAAAACTTCATGCATCCAGATAATGTGGTTGGAGGAGAAATTACTCCTTTGTGTCGAGACGGGTTTGGGCTTAGATTGCAGGTGTGAATATAATCTTTATTAATGAAGCTGAATTGAGTCACAATGCAGATTTTTAACGACAGTAACTAAGAAGAGTTTTGCATTTTTACTCTTGTACCTTGAACTATTTGTATATTTATTTATATGTTGTTATTTTTTGCAAGGATCATGCTTCTGTGGAATAAGCAACACTTGTATATCAAAGAATGTTCTGAAATTTGTGTTTAATAATGTTGTTTTGTTTTGTCCCCCCCCCGTCCTGCCCCACAGGTACAAAATGTTTTCACAAAGTAAAATATGTTTTAAATGTTTTACCTAGTGAAATAAGAGTTGAATGTGGCACAGTGTTGTGGTGGTTAGCACTGCAGCCCCACAGCAAGAAGGTCACTGGTTCAAGCCTCGGCTTAGGGGCGGGTTAAACCTGGGAGGGGAGGGCAGTGGCTTTTCTTTGTGTATTTGCATGTTTTCTGTGTATGCATGGGTTCTCACCAGATACTCTGGCTTTCTCCCACTGTACTAAGACATGCATGCTAGGTTAATTGGTCACTCTAAGTGATTTCAGTAAGTGTGTGTGAATGGTTGTTTGTCTCTTTCTGTGTTGGCCCTGCGATGGACTGGGGACCTGTCCGGGGTGTACCATGCCTCTCACCTGGTAAAATGCCGGGATAGGCTCCAGCTTCTGCGTGACCCGTAATGGACAAAGTGGTACAGATAATGAATGAATCAAAGGTAAATAAATTACTAAATATAAAAAAGTAAAAATGTACCAAAATCTGCAGCAATATTAGTTAGTATTCACCTCTGCTCTGCGTTTCTTGTTGGATGATTGCACTCTCACATAGTAATGGGGGTGGGGGTGGGGGGGGGGGGGGGGGGTAAAAAAACACCCTTGTCCCTTTTCCCCTTTCTTTTTTTCCCCCCCCCCCCCAGAAGTTTTTGAAAACCCCCCCGTCAA
>JBAMHW010000023.1:5749315-5770891 GCA_037177495.1 Rhadinocentrus ornatus | reverse complement strand
TAAATAAATAAATAAATAAATAAATAAATAAATAAATAAATAAATAAATAAATAAATAAATAAATAAAATAAAAAAGTTTTAAATTGAAAATTTCCTCTTAAAAATATACATATATACTTAAATTTTATATAATACTATGATGACACATATTATTTCATTAAATATAAATTTTTTTTACATAATAGGTAAAAATAAATCAAAAGTCGTATAAGATTAAAAATAAATAAATTAAAAAAAGCATTACTCTACAATGATCAATTATTTTATTATATTACTTGTTTCACTGTTAATTGTATTTTCTATGTTGCTTTGTCCGTTTATGTAGGCTACAGCACTTTGTTGCAACGGTGGTTGTTTTAAAGGACTTTAGAAATAAAGTAGAGTTGAGTTGATGTCCGTCGAAACAAAATATTGCATGTAAAAAAAATGTGGTTCCGTTTAATTAATAATTCATGCATCAGAGGGTTAATTTGCCATCCAACTGTATACATATTATATAAATCTGTAGTACTGGCTCTTTTCTTATATCTGTTTTTAAACCTTCATTTTTTTTTAATACTATCAGTGCTCCATTAGAGGAACTGGATATGGTAGCAGGAAAAAAAGTTTTCTTCATCCCTCAGAGAAAGAAAGATACCATATCTTACTTCTCCTTAATTAAGATACAGTATCATATCATGCACATTGTCTGATTTCTGGCCTGTCACTCTCTGGTGATTTATGGTTTCAAGCAGTAGGTTGTGTATGCAGCAGAAACACGAAACAGTTGTGAGACCCCAGTTGCTCTCAGTGATGTGTGTTCTGTGATTCTGGGCAGTGTAACGGTGACGGGGCCCAGCACATGGCAACCGGGAGACCCTCTGACACCCCAGCTGGTTTATGTAGTGACTGTGAAGTTATGTGAGGTATTTCACTGTAAAACCAAACCAGAACACACTGAGCATATTCTCTCCAGTCTTAATGTGGGACCCTCGAGGCTTAGTAACCTCGCATGAGAACATTTGCAGCTTTATGCAGCTCGGCCACCGCTTCCCATAGAGGCAAAATTGTCCACAACTGACTTCATCTGGATGTTTTGGCAATTTCCAGTAGCAATATTGTGTTATATATGTCTTGGAAAGCTGAAAATGCTTTGAATGGTCTGTATTTTTATTGTGATGAGCTGTCCAATGAGAGGAAGGAGGTGTGTCAAAAGCTGGAAAGGGTCATTTAACTGAACACATGATACCTGTCATTATCATCATCATCCTTAAAGCTTCAGTATGCTTTAATCTAGTCTTCGAAAAGAGCTCCGAAGTCTTCGTCTTGTTTAAATTTAAGCCAATTATCTCCCAATCCCTTTCCCACTATCCTTCCTGTGAGTCACATGTTTATGCGTGATTCTCTCACCAGTTAAGGGCAGATGCTGTGGCTTTATCACCATACACAGATCATCACAGTGCTCAAGTTGAATGATGTTTAAAGATCAGATGGGATGGGTTTGTTTAAACACAGGATTTCACAGGAAACTCAGTCGAGCTCAGTAGTGCCGTGGAACCAGGTTTAAGTTCTGTTTGGATAGCAGCGGTTTAAACGCAACAATCCAGGCTCCAGCCAGTTCGGTCAATCAAAGCCCTACTGCTGAGCGTATGTGTGTGTTATGTTAGGATTTATGTTTTCTGGTCGACATCACAATGAGCAGAAACGTCTGGACGGCACATGTAGTTTTTACTGTAGAGGACAAGGCAGAACATACTGAGGTGTAACAGGAAATCAGAGTATGCAGGTCATTTCTCATGCACCCCGGCCAGCTATTAAAATTTTATCCGCTCACGTTACTCGCTCCAAAGACTCATAGGTAGTATGTGCAGTAGGAAATAAACAGCTTTGAAATTAATGTTTCAATCTGTGGTCTGTCAAAGGTGTTAAATCCATAAGTCAGTGTGACCGAGGATACTGTAGGTGAGTGGGTGTTTAGTGTTTTAACACAGGTCCTTCTCATCTTAGACCAATCGAATGTATTTAAGACTTAAATTTCTGGCTTTTGACAGGACAGTTTTGTGAGTAAAGGTATTGTTTATTGACTTATAATAACAGAAATGGTTCAAAGTATTCCAAGACTTTATTTAGTTAATGGCAGCAGAACAAATTCCACCATGCCACTGATGCCACTACGTGAATGATGAGAAGAAGCCAGCTGTAACAGGGAAAGGAAAAAAAAAAGGAAAAAAGCTGATAACAATGGGAAAACATACGATCCATTTTTGTAAAAAGGAAGCAAATTTCCCTACAAACATCTTTAAACTTAATGAAAGATTATTATCTTGTTTGTTTGATACAAACAAGAAATAAGTCATAACATAAGGTATTAGGTCATATGACAGAAAACTTACTCTAGTCTACACTCTTAGAAAAAAAAGTGCTGCCTATAACCATATAAGGTTCTTTGGCTTGTCCTCATGGGAGAACCCTTATTGATGCCTGTTAGAACCCTTTGTAAGGGTTTTAACTGAAACCTTTTCAGAGGGTTCTGACTAGAACCTTTCATAAAGGGTTACACCTTTCGGGGTTAGAAGGTCCTACCCAGAACCCCCTTTGACAGGTTCTTCACTGAACCCTGAAATGATGTGGTGGTTCCACCAATACCCCTTGCTAGGGGTTATAGCCGGAACCCTTTTATATCTCAAGGGTTTCATCCAGATCCCACACAGAGTTCCACTGAGAACCCTTTTATATCTCAAGGGTTTCATCCAGATCCCACACACAGTTCCACTGAGAACCCTTTTATATCCAAGGGTTTCATCCAGATCCCACACAGGGAGTTCCCCCAAGAATCTTTTTATTTTCAAATGGTTTTATCTACAACCAACAAAGACATCTTTTATGAGGATTTCACCAATAATCCTCTTGTCTTTTAATGGTTATTAAAAAATTATGCAACATATCAGGCACAGCCATTGAATAACATACACACTATATATTGTGTCTATCAAAATAGACACAATATAGCTTTTTCAGTTGAGATTGAAAAAGCTTTAAACTTTATTCAAATTTTCTTTTTATTCAAAGATCTTCTCACAATGATAGATTATTAGGTTATACTCTGAGTAGAAGTTATCTTGGTCCTGTGGGGAATAAAGGTGAGCATAGGCCGGTGGATTAACCAATGTTACAGACAGACAAGTCAGACATAAATACTACACCAGATGGATTACCTAGCTGTCTACCAACAATAATAGATGGTCCAGTGAGAATAATCTGAGAATAGACACATAGTAATAGTGGAACAGACTGAAGGAGCTAGCCTTCTAACTCCTGCAACACAAGCCTCCATTGGCACACAATCAGATGGAAGTGAGAGGACCTCACAAAGTTTTAACATTATTTTAAGTTGGTAAATTTGAATGTCTTTTCAATAAACACTTTGCAGGTTTGTAACACAAACAAAAATGTTGCATGACATATGAAAAGTCCATGCTGGTCCACTCCAGTGTTTTCCTATTGGAACCTGCCTGCTGTGTTGGACATCCATTTCCACCACATTAAACAACAAAATTGGGTTCACTTTGATGAGTTAGTTCAATATGTTTTTGATATTTTCTTTGTGTTGCGGTTTTAATAGGACAACGGGGACACTACAAATTCCTGTCATCTCACCCAAAAAGGCACTTGCAGTCACCAAAACCCTCTTTTTCAAGTCAGTGACACACATCGCCTTCTGTCCAAAGTTGATAATTCATCTGCAAATAATAGATATACAGATGTTAATATTAAGATATTCTACCTTTCCCATGAAAATCCTTAGCTAGTCATGCTTAGTAAAATAAGATATAACTTACCTTGATTCTCTGAGGTTTCTGATGTCATCACACTTTAATCCAAATTTCTACACAGGTGAGTGAATAATAATCACCACTGACATGTGACACCTGTTTTGTCAATATGGAAACCAACACTCAGCGCCCATAGGGCAACCAACCAGGCAGCCAGCTCCCAGGCCCCACATGCCAAAAATTACATCAAAATAGATTCCCTGTACAAAATGCCCCTCAGCCTAATCCCATACAAAATTCATTTTACATTAGACAGACCAAACCTTTGAATATAGCTTTTGCTTGTAGCAAAGGGACCCCATATTTTTTACCTACCTCAATGGTTCTTTTTTGACCCCCTACATGTTAAAATAATCAATTTATTCAATATATTCCTTTGGATGTGAGAGGGCTCAGTGGTACACAGTGGCCAGCAACTGAGCGGTACCGATGCAGGCGGAGGCTGTTTAGTACAGATGTAAGTATGAAGGTATTCTGTCATAATTCTAATATAAATGGCAGCATGCTAACGATCTCTGCTATCCCTGATGACAGTTATGGATCTGATCATTTTGTTGGAGGCTGCGGTTCCACCGACTCAGTACAGTTAGCGCACGTACATGTTGGCGGTTTTTAGCCGGTTTCGCAAACGTAGAAAGGTTATAAGTGTTAGAAATGATTAATTATATAGGTTCCGTATGCTTTTTCATCGTTGTTGAACCTCCAGATGAAGTACTGCGGTGTCTGTGGCGTAAACGAAGCGGTCCTTAATCTGAAAACTGATCCGCTGGTTAGAGAACCGGCCCGTTTCCATGGTACCGCTAACTGAGCCGTAGCTGATTGTACATCACTTTAGATAAGAGTCTGAAAAGTACCCACAAAGTACATATAAACATAAATAATGTTTGGTCAGTCATTATCTGTACCGCTCCATTATGGGTCGCGGGGTGAGCTGGAGCCAATCCCAGCATCATTTCAGGTGAGAGGCAGGGTACACCATGGACAGGTCACCAGTCCATCGCAGGGCCAACATATATAAGGACAAACAACCATTCACGCAATTAATGTTTGTTTTCATATAAACTGCCATTGTATTTTTACCTTAGGTTACCGTGGCATCAAACTACCGAGCCAGCAGTGGCACTGAGGCATTTATCGCCTGGGCTCAGACGCTGTGGAGAAGCGGAGGAGGCCAGAGAGAAATGTTTTAATAAAAAGTTTCAATAAAAAGTTGTCTGCTTCCCTGTTTTAGCCTCTTCATTTCTGCATTTCATATTTTAAATGATTTTATAGTATAGTCGGCTTCCTGTTGCCAGATGTGAACTGTATCAGTGTAAACACCATGAAAACAGATGTGTATGATGTAAAGTACTTTAATTCAGTGAAGAAATCTTTACACATATAAAAGCTGTTTTACTAGTGTTTTAAATTGCACTTCATACTAACATGCAGAGACATGAATGTGTGCTGATGGTTTCAATTGTTACTTACTGAGGTTGACTAATACAATGTAGACCACGGTACTTTGTTACACAAATGAGGCCTTTTAAAAGGCATTTAATAGCATAAAGTATGATGACATGCAAACATCTATGTGAGCGTGATTTTGGATTTAGATTTCGGAAGAACTTGGACGGATTGTCCTGAAAAAAAGTATATAAACGGAGCGGCGCTGCCATCAGGCAGCATGTAGGAGGGTAAAATACCTTAAAATAAATGAATAAGCATACGATCTAACTCATGTTCAGCCGGAGGAGAATCCTGCGTTGGCGTTGGAGGCCACGTGGTTTACAGGTGGGGTTAAGTAAGGAGTAAACAAAGTAAAATCTAGAGTTGGAAATTCATTCTGTAAATTAAAGCGGCAGAAAAATCGCCGTCAAATGCCGTACATCACTACACTAAGTGCATAACGTTAGTGCTCCATTTGGGTCAGCACTTACCCACGATAGTGTGCACTACAGAGGGTAGGGCTTAGTGCGCACTACGCACAACCTTCCAGTGCACTCACGTAAGTGCGCGGTTTGAGACACAGCCATGGTGAACGGCATACTTACTAAACATCCAATCATTTGTTTAGTTAACGTAAGAATGTGTTAGCCTCTCCACCTGTTTCAGCATCTCCTCTTTCTGAACTAACATTATTAATGATTAAATAGAAGTTGGAAAACAATTTCTTTATGTCCTAAACTTTTATATTCATCTACCCTAAAATAACCTTATGTGCTGCTGTCTTTACTTTGCTCCTAAAATTCTGACTAAATACATAAACACAGTGAGCACTGCAACTGCAGCTTTATTCATAACGCACTTAAAAAACAACAGATCGTTGAAACAAAGTGCACATAACAGCTTATTTTCAATAAATAGCGCTGGTGCTAGCTAGCATGGTTAGCACTGGCCAGAAGCACTAGCACTTGCAACAGAGTGAGTCACAGCAGGGTCAGCCAATCAAGTTAGGAAGAATTAACAGTGCAGAGCCAATCATATTAGTTGAAATGGGTTATACGGTGGGGCTCAGCATGCTGTCAATTGATAGGAAGCTTCTGTCCGCTGTATTTGCAATGGAAAATAATAGATGCAATTGCTGAATAGTGGTAGGGACTTGTCCCCATCGCCCCTAGGCGATTCTATGCCCATGTGGTCACAGGAAAGATACTGGCAGCACTTGGCCAATTGGTTGTAGAAGAAGCAAGGACAAAGTAGAGACAAAAAATCCAAGTATTTGTAATAAGAAGGTGAAATTATGGATTCTCCAGCTATGTTGAACACCAAAGCAGAATGATGTCTATCACTGACTAAGTTTGCTTCTTTAATTTGCAGTCTATTAGAAAAGCTTTTCCAGATGTTGGTTCAACATGTGAAAAAAGTTACAGAGGTCCAACAGACACCGCCACTTGTCACAGCTGAAGTCAGTTTGGTAAGGGCCTTAAATTCAATTTGAGTCACACAAGTGCACAACCATCAGTGTACAGTAGCTGCACACTGTACAATGCTCCTCCTCTTCTGTTACCCAAAGCCATAAACCCTGCTGGTGCAATGCTCAGAAGAGGCAAGTTAACCCTCTTGTTTCAAACTTGCAAACATTAAGGTTTGCAAGTGGTGGCCAGGGTATTTCCTGAGGAAACCGTCAGAGAAAGAGCCTGAGGGCTCCGGTTTTGTTATTTGTGGTTTTACACAATAAACACTTCTTGTCTGTGTGGTTCTTTAAATGGAAGGAAGTTCAGAAACACAAATTCATGTGATAGGGTGATGAGAAAAACATCTCTTTTTATATTTACTTTTGTTTTATATGCCACTTTCACCGTCTTTCAGTTTTTTTAAATTGTTCTTATTGGCTAGTGTCATGCATCCTTCAGACATGCATATTTTAATACGTTCAGCTGGCTCATTTTGAAAACTAATCAATGAAATCAACTGTGTTTGCCTCGCTCCTCTCTTCCATCACTGTCTGAAACAGCTGTCTGGTCCCTAAATGAGACACGAGGGTCTCATTTTGAAGTATAGCTTAAATGAGGGTCTCAAATTGAAGACTTTAATGGCACCTCCTCTAAAACACACACACACAAACAAAGGTTTCCACACAGACGAAAACAGTGTACTCTAGCATTTGTGCAAGCACTGTGGCGTGTAGCACCAGACATACTCCACTCGCCACTGAGTCACAAACAGCAGTCAGAGTGAACACAGACAATAGCACAGTGACTATTGAACTGAAATGTAAAGTGGCAGGCACACCTGTCACTTGAAAAGGCAAAGAGCAATGTGAACCAGGTCACTGACAGAAAACAAAGGAGGTTTTGTTGTCTTTTTTTTTTAATTTTACTTCTAGCTTATCTTTGTGCTGGTAAAAAGAGAGAGTATATCAACAAAGTCTGAAATAGTTACACCATGTAGCAATTGTGACAGCAACTGCAGACCAGACAAAGCTCTGATTTTACCACGACTTTTAAGAAATTTCTACTTTAAAAGATACAGAGACTTTGAAGAAATTGTTTATTGCGTTTTTTTTTTTTTTTTTTTTTTTTTTTTTTTTTTTTTTTTTTTTTTTTTTTTTTACTGATTACAGATCAAAAATGTATTTTACATAGACTTCTACAGCTGTTCATTTGTATATTCCGGGTTTAATTTCCAGCATTATATTCCAACCTACAGAGTCAATAGCAGGGACAAAATTGAAATGAAATGCTCTGAATAACCTTCTGTATCCTCTGACAGTAATGTTTACAGAATAAAATGTTTTATATATTGTGTGTGAGAAGGTATCAGTGTAGTATATTTAACAAGTTGTGCTGTGCAAGCCAGCAGCTCAGTTTATGTATGCCGACAGAGGGCTCCTGAGGGTTTCTGGGTGGAGCAGGTGTTTGGTTTTGTGCAATATAAAACTTTAAACCACAAAAATGAGCTCATTTGTAGTTAGAAGGTGTGAAAATGTTTGGCCTTCAGAAAAATACATAAGAGGAAGGACTAGACCAGTTTTAGTCCACACAGTTCTCATAATAATTACCTGTGAAAGTATGTTGTATGTAGGTCAAGGTCAAAGCCCTAAATATTCATTTCAAGCTCAAATGAACCCATGCGCGCACTCCACTGTGACAATATCTCAAGAGGAAAATAAAAATAAAATTCCTCCAGACTCTTATAATCCTAGTTTATACTATGTTTAGCTATATTTTACCATATAAATCTTTTTCAGGAACTAGTGTTTCTTGTTTTATGTGTCAAGAGACTTCTTTTCGTTATCCAGCTCAATTTTCACAGCCAATCTGATCTTGTGGCAGAGCACACAATTCCCCAATTGGTATAATCATCTGGCCGCCATTCAAGAGTCTGGTTCTGATGCAGGTTTCTTCCTGTTAAAATTAGCTTTTTCTCTCAACTCTCACCCTGTGAATGCTCGGCTAAGCTTTGAATTGATCCTACAGCTCCTATACCGCCAGGCAGATGTAAGCAAAGCTTAGAAATCTACAACTTCTATATGTATAGATGGGTAAAAGCAGTTGGGATTAAGATCCTTCATGACAAATCTCGCACTATTTCTGCTTGTGTAAGGACTCATTCATGCTCAGTGGTAATTATGCAGACAGACAGAGCCATTTGTCCATCCTGAGTTCATTTTGTGCGTGTTTCAGAACATTGTGAATATGTACCAGAATGCAGCAGTACCACCAGAAACTGTGGGGGCAGTATTGAGGAGTATGGCTCACGTATGACCACCAAAAGGAACACAGAAGAAGCTGCAATATATTTAATGGCCACACAGATCACCACCATCTAATATGCTGTATCTGTTTATGTTGCTTTCTGAGAATGTTGATTATCATTCTGCACCATCGCCATGTTTGCTATGCTCTGAAAATGACATCTTGACTTCTTGTGATGACATCTTGCCTTTTTTAAGTCTCTTCTTAAAACTCACATTTTCAGTGGCGTATATCCACTCTTCAGATTTTTACATTTTGCTTCTGTTTTTATTTATTTATTTTTAATTTTTTAACTTGTCTTATTTTTTTGATTTTAGTATTTTGATTGATTTTATTCTTTGTGCTTTTAGTCTTCTGTACAGCACTTTGGTCCTCTGTGTTTTGTTTTTTAAAAGTGCTTTGTAAATAAAGTTGCGTTGTACTGTTTTTTGTTCTTGCTGCCACAAGTACAAGAGCAAAGTTCTTGCGAAGTATGTAACAAGCTTAAGTCTCAGTCTTGCTTCCCTCATACCTGGATTCTGTTTGCCCGTTACCATTCCTACTCTTAGTTTGTCATTAGACCTCCCCAAATACTGCTACCTATGTTCAGTGAAAAATCCTTACCATTGTTATGTTATTTCTCATTTTTGGTTTAGTTTGTAACTACCTAGTCTGTCTCCCTGGTAACTGGATCTTCACCTGCACTTCATTCAGAAATCAAGCAACAAGTATTTAAGACCAGCTCAGCCTTCCAGTCATCGCCAGATAGTTGATTACCTAGTGGTAACAGCTATTGGCCTTCTCAGCATTTTTGCCTGTTTTGTCCTGTTTACCTGCCTGTCTAATGTATTTTTGTGTTTGCTCCGATCAGAGATCCGCCTATCAAGCCCTCCACATCTTGACATCCTATTCTCTCTGGAAAACAAATAAACCTTCACTCTTTTTACCAGAGATGTGTCCGCGCTTGGATCCTTGGTTCTCACCCCGTACATACAACACACACTCCAATATTTATCAGCTGGAAAAACACTGCTCATGATCGGGGCTGTGACTGAGAAAATTGAGTGTCTGCCAGTGGGAAGACTGGTTTGATTCTTGTCCTTGAGTAAGACACTGAATCCCCACAATGCTGTAGATGTGTTCCTCCATTGATAAAATGAAAGCATTACATAGGCTAGAAAATAACTGCAAATACTTGCAGGTTGAATGTGTGTAGCTGCGTTTCCATTATAGTATTCTGCTAAATAAAAGGTATACTTCTAAAATTTTGACAAGTGCAATTGCGGTTTTTCAGGTGTTTCCATTGAATAGTGTTTAGCAGTTAGTCTTGTACAATTCCATCACGCGAGACTCAACTTTGAAGAGGAAAGAGTTTTCGAATTCTTTCTTAAACTCTTGAATTTCGCTGTTTACTATCAAGGATGACGGTTATGTTTTTTCTTTAATTGTTAAAAGATTTCCGTCTTCTTCTGCGTCTACTCATACCGCACCATGTTTACTTTAGAGATGTGACATTCATGAACAAATCAGTTCTTTTTAATGGCTCTTTTAAATGAACGATGGGAACCGAATCACAGCTGTGAGCCGTTCATTTGTGAGTCGTTCTTTTTATTTACACATTTTCCACACTGCCTTCATTACATTTGTGACATCATAGAAGTCTAATGTCCAAAACGTTCCATTCATGTGACGCATGAATGGAACACCAGAGTGTTGTTCGGAAACAAATACTGAGTTCTATCCAAAACATTTGCTAGAATTTGCACCAACTGCTCAGGTTTATCCTTTTTTTTTTTAAAATCTATATTTTTCCTATAATTTAATCTTGTATAGTTTTTATATAGGTACATATTTTGGTGGTTTGTCATTCTTACATATTGTGAAATATTGTAAGAATGAGTAAGTCTTTTGAATGGCTCTTTGAAAGGAACAGCTCCTCAAGAGCTGGCTCCCTTTAAAGAGCCATAAATCCCATCTCTAGTTTACTTGACATGAACTGGTCATGTGACCTCCTACGTCCATTACACTTGTGCGATATACTTCTAAATGACATGTCTGAAAAACCATCTCCACCTTAACCAACTAAAAAGTTTTTTGATATTTGAGGTTGTTTTTTTTTGTTGTTGTTTTTTTTTTTGTTTTTTTTAATGTAGGTGTTTTTATTACTGTTTATTGCAATATTTTGTTTTTTTTCTCAATTCTAGGGGTAATGGAAAAGCACCTAGTAAGAACTTGACTCTCAGCATAAACTTCCCCACACTTTCCTTTATCTAGTCTGTACACTGTTAGACCTCAGTGGAAATGCAAAAGACCCTGAACTGAAATCTTAACAATCTTTAACTTCTAAGTGCTGCAAGTCATTATTTTCCTTTGACCATTATCAGCTTGACCAGAACGTAAAGACTCTTCTATCTATACTCTTCTATCATATCTTTGCTGACCTATGAATCTTCATATCCAGGGTCAACACACAAGTGGTGTTATCAAGTCAAAGTTTCCTGTTGTTTTCTTCCTTTTGATGTATTTCCTTCATGCCCATCATGTTTGGTCTTCTTACCATGAAAACCCATTTCCTGCAGGACAACAGTAGCTGTGTTGCATGTTCTAAATAGAGCTGTTTTGTCTCTTGACTCCATCCTTTAATGTTTGGCACTAGCCTTTTTCACAGTATCTGAAGTAGTACTTGAGTCAAATAAATACAGCAGCTTTCATTTATAGCCATAACATGGTTGATCCACTAGTTGAAAGATTATTTTTCAAGACTACTCACTTTTCTACCTCTTAATTAAACCAGAGTTGAGTTGTTTTGTCTCCATTACTTGTCAACACAGATGGATAGACCCAGAGCCCTCGTAGCTAATTGCTAAATGCTAATTAGCTAAATGCCAATTTGGGCCTGACTCCAACCAGTTTCCTAACAATTAGGATAACATGGCAGAAATGTCATCCTCACGAACTTTATTACAGTTTGCTGACATAAAAGCAGGCTGCCTAGTCAAATACATTACGATTTTCACTGGCTCAAATATTTGAGCGGCCTTAAGTCCTACGTTGAATAGCCTAGTTTTGAGCAAGCAAACTTATAGAAAGGGGCAATCTCTTTTGCTGAAAATTAAAAATGGCACAAATGAGTGCTAAATCCTGCAGTTCCTTGAATGGCCACTTGAGGCTGTTTACACACGTAAATCACTCTGCAGAATTAAATATGTTTACAGTCTTGCAAAATAATGTCTTTGACTGCTATTGCTTAAATAGGGGTTTAATGACAACCATGAAAATGGCTCAGAAATATTTTAGGTGGCCAAAAACAAAGTGTAAAGGTTGTATTTATTACATTTTTACCATTGTTTTTTCAGTTGGTGCCAATTCAAGTATTTGTTCCTAGGTCCAAAAAAGTGCTTTTTTTCCAGTTTTTTTTTTTTTTATAACATTTAGCCTTTTAAAAGCTAGCAAACCAACTTGAAGGTGTCCAATTCAATGTTTTTAGAGCACGAACACCCTCATTTTAGAAATTTATATTCTGAGAAAAGGCAGTTCCTTGAAATTTTATGGGTCCTGTGATTTCTTGTGTTGTAATCACAAGCTGGTAAATTCCATCCAGAGTTCAGTCTTTACAGACGGACACAGCGTGAGAGGACTGTGCCCTGCACTGTGTTTTTTCAGGCTGTCAAAAAAAACTATTTAAAGGCTCCCACACACCATGCTGTCTGTAGACATCTCAAACACAACATGCTTTTCTTTCTTTTTTTCTGTTCTGTATTTTTCTTCTTTTCTTCTTGCTGTTGACTGGCTAAGGCCATAACCTCTCAACTCCCACCCAAATTACATTTTAGGAGTTATAGGAGTTCACGTGAGTTTTGACAATGTAACATCATACTTTTACTATTTAAAAAAAACTGCTGGTAGTCACGTGCTTTGTCATTTTTTCAACGGGAGCCTTCATGTCTATTTTCATTGTTTGGAGAATTCCTGTGCCGAGGCTACGTGTGAGGTTTTCCTGTCTTCCTCCCGGAGAATTGAAGATGTGAATAGCGTCACTCTGTCATCACAGTGTTCTGTTCTGTGGGTGTGTCTGTTTTAATTTCCCATTACATCATTGTTTTTCTTTTGCTTTTTAACATTGTCGTTCCTAATCTTGATAATGAATTATATTTCTAAAGGAAATCTGGCCACAATCCAAGACTTATAAATAGGATGCAAATGATTTTTCTAAATGTATGGCTGCAAGCATGAAACTTAAAAAAAGAATAGGTTTGTCACTAAATGCTGAGAAGGCCTTTTGTGTTATTTTAGTGGCTTCCTTTTTTTCTGCCTCTTGAGCACATCTGTGAGTACGGTTTTCACCAGTCTATACTTGTATTCTGGTTATACTTTTATTGGTTTGCTTTTATATAAGTGTGTTTGCATGCATATCGCCACAATAAATTAGGTTGTACTGGTTCCTCTTTAATTTACATTTTCTATGTTTAAGCAGAATGGGATGTAACAAAGATCATTACCTAAAGACCAGACTTTTCCTTTCCGGTTTGCTGCACCGGTTGGTTTCAGTAGGAACGGCAGCAGACAGTTATGGGTGGTCAACCACATTTGGGTTCTTACTTTGCAGAAGATTACAGTAAAGTAGTTGACCTAGGAATTACACACCCTGCACAACATTACTCAGTAATAACCCCTCCTCCTCTCCTTCAACTCTGTCTGGAGCCAGTCCAACTCATTATTTCCAAAAATGCTACTTGCTTTGGGATTTTAAACATTGCCTGCTGGGATTTTTTACTAATTCAGATGAAAGATGAGCGTGGAAATGAAAGGAAGTGACACATGTTTGGTTATGCATTTTCACAGGAAGTCATTATTTACTGGTTTCATTCTTCCTGTCAGAGGTCTGAGTGCCGTGGGTGCCTCATGACCCACAAGATTTCAGTGCTGATACATTTGATCCTGAAAATCCCCCTCATGATGGAAGCTGGTTTAGATCAGTTCCTTCTGTTTCTTTCTGTCCCTGTGCGTTATGTTCATTCAAGTGCTTGGAATGTTTTACCCTCTACAAAGATGTAACGGAGAGCGAACACCTGCCAAATCCCTTTAAACAATGTTAAAAGTCCCCATTTGTTGTTTTGCCCTGTGTCACTTGAAAAGCAATTAACACTGCATTGTTTCAACAAGTGATACCACTGACATGCCTTGTGTGTCTAGACAGAGAGATAGAGCTATCTAAATTACTGCCTGATTTCTTGCAGAGGAGAGAAGGATTCCTGAGCCCATTGTCTGCGGGCCAGTCCAAGGCCTTGATCCGGGCTCCGGGAGCAGATAAAATGCCTACAGAAGGATATGTGTTTGCTCATTATTGAAAGCAGTTCAGGAAACACATGGATTCTCTGACCATCGATGAGCTCCTTTCGTTTCCTCTGATTGCGCAGGAAACGGGGCAGGTACATACTGTAAGCTTCACACATTCAAAATTTATTGGATTCAGGCGGCGCTTTGTCTCACAGAGTTTTGGTGTACACGAAGAAACCTTGTAGTGTAAACAGTTTAAAGAATTTGCAGCCGGAGGTCAATGAGGAGCAAAGACAGTCCGCAGAGAGCTTGTAAACAGCCAGTAAACCAGTTTATTTTCAGGTCAAACAACAAGCGAGAGTGCGACTGGGAAAATTAATTAGCTAATTCGTGCTTGTTCAGCGTTTACAAATCAATTTCGAAACAGCCGTATGAGCCTTATCCTCATCCTCACAAAGACTGAGTGCAGTACAGAACCAAATTATTTAGCTTTGGCCCCACTTCTTTATATTTATGTTTCCAAAGAACCAGGCTTTTCTTGTAAGCTTTTAAAGTGGTGTTAAGAAATAGTTCTCCAGGCTCTGTGAGGCTTCTTTTTCACTCATTTACAGTTTACTACTTGATTGTACATGATTGTTTTTAGAGGAATGTTTGTGTTTATTCAAGTTCTTAACACTGACCTATGAATCATTCAAGTCTACACTAACAGACAACTTAGCAAAAAAAAAAAAAACATTTTGAAAAGTAACTTTAGGCACATTGAGACAAAAATGAGAAATTTAAAGCAAAGTCAAGTTAGGGGAAAGAAAGAAATAAAAAAAGAAACTATGAAGTTTCGAGATATTCAGACCAAATGCATCTGTCCCTTTAGTTAATCAATCTGCTGTTCACTAAACCCTCATCAGAAATGGTCTCCATTGACGTGTGGTTGTCAGGAAGGCAGTCTTAAGGAAAGGAAGCAGGGAGAAAAAGGCTGAGATTTGCCAAATGACACAAAAATTGGACTGAAAATCAGTGACAAAAGGTCTGATAAAGAGATAAATCCTCCACAGAGGCCAGACCTCAACATTACTAAAGCTTTATGGGATTATCTAGGTAGAGAATGGAGCAAAAAGCAGCCAACATCCAAAGAAGGGCTTCGGAAAGTACAATAAGTCTGGAGAAAGATTTCTGAAGATTACTTAAAGAAATTACTAGAAGAGGATTTAAACAGAATCTGACTGTGAAGGTAGTCACACCAAATATTTAATTTTCAAAACTTTTAAGCTCAGTTTTTGCCTTTATATACTTTATTTCCATTTATTCCTGCACATGTTTCAATAATTCACTTCAGATTCACATCTGGCTTACCATTTTTTCACACTATGGGATGTCATTACCAGTTAGATAAAAGACAAATTGACAACAAAGAAAAAGTGGACAAATATAAAATAAACATCATGGGAAAAAAAAAAAAAAAAGATTGGTGTCTGTAGTCTAAAATGTAAAATTGTCACAGAATCTCCTCTGGGAGGCACTAGTTCGTATCAACACTGATTATTAAATACATATGCAGAAGAATGAAATCTCCTCCACACTTTCATACAAGACTTTTGGCAACACTCCTCAGAAAAAGGCAGTGAAACACAAAGATTGGTAGCCTTTGTACCCGTTGCCCTTCACTTCTCACGCGCACATGCACACACTCAGTTTCTTATCATTACTTGTCATCGAACACTCATATCCTCACATTGTCCCAGAGGAAAGCTGACCTCCGAGCTGAAGATATAAACTCAATCCAGCCCTCCTGTTCTGCTCCTTCCTCTAATGAAGCAGGGCGAAGAGGTGACAGGGCACAAGCGATGCTCTCTGAAGCTAAAAGTAATGGTTTTCTTTTTGTTTCTTCACTTCTCTTTCTTCATGTTTAGTTCTCCAATACCAAGAAATGCACACCATGCCCTGCAAATTCAGCTGAGTCCTGTGGTAAGCTGTTGGTATCAGGTCAGCTGAAAGCGATATAGCACAGATATCTTTTGCTGGGTGCTGCAGAATCAGGTCATTTCGTGTAAACAGCTGGTACATCTTCCTCTGAAAGTGGTGCATGTGTATGATCTCATCTCAGGCATTAACAAGCCTACTTTAAGTATTGAGAAGTTGATGTTTTGGATACACAACATACATAAAGTATTAACTCAAATAAAAGTTTGTACTTTTAGGCTAAGTCAGACTTTTTGTTCTTTTGAACAAAACACCTTTTTCTTTTTATATTTAATGAATGAAATAAATTTTTTTGCTGATTGCTGTCAGTCGATGTGGATGGCCATTCAGGATGCTGGCCTACCTTCATAAGCTGCCAAGTGACTGAACTCAAGGTAGCTGTGTGTGATTCCAGCACGGCTCACCACTTTGGGTCTGAACTCAAAGGTCTTGATTTGTGTGGCTTTCTGTGTGCTTCTGTGGCGTACTTTGTAGCTCTGTGTTAACTGCAAAAGCCGTGGTTTGTACTTATTTTGACTTACCATCTTTTGATTCCTGGTTTGTTGCTTTTTTGGTTTACTTATAGAAACCTGCCGTGGCAGTTTACACCCGGTTCGGGACACTTTAAGTTAATATTGTTCATCTTATTTCTTTGGTTCTTTATTGTGCCTTGTGACCTCTAGCCTGTGTTTTAAATAGGACTCTTTTTTTTTGTTTGGTTTAGTACTTTTACTTCTGTGTTTGCCCTGTGTCGGAGCTGCTTTATTTTGCTTATGTACATATCGTTCCCAGTTATGAATAAACTGGTGTTTTATGTTACATTTCAACTCTGACTTGTTGTGTTATATCCCTTCCTCCCCTAAAACCAAAGAGGGGACGTAACATAATGGGGGCTTGTCCGGGATATAGCTCTCCTTGCTTAGTCAAAATAAAACCTGATGGTACCCCCTGGTTTTTAACTGACTGCCGAAAGGTAAATGCCGTAACCGAACCAGACGCTTATCCTTTACCCCGACTTGAAGACTGTGTGGATGTGTTTTGTTATATCCCTTCCTCCCCTAAGACCAAACAGGGGATGTGACAATATATATATATATATTGCTGGGCACGTTAACGTGCGTTAACGGAATGATTAATTAACGGCGTTAAATTTTTTTATCGCGCATTAAGTTTTTTTTGTTTTTTTTTCCCCCTCACTGACTGTGTCACAGAAACATGCAGTCGCGTCTCCCTTCCTGCTGCAGCGGTGTGTCTGATGTAATCGGGAGAGAGTGGGGAAGAACCGACGTCTCTTTTTATCTGTCCAAACCCATGCAGATGGGCAGAACACCGTGATTTTTGGACGGGAGACGGTTTTAAAATTCAAGTGCTGCCAGATGCGTCCTGTCACAGATGTACAGTATGTCTGGCACCTGACTGGCAAATAACTGATAACCAGTGGGATGACTAGTGGTAATCTCATAGAAAGTCTGGATCTTCTGGAGTCCGGGACCTAACTCCATCCTCCAGGATGAGAACACTCTCCCTCACAGAGCCGCTATCATCACAGAGGACCTCCCAAATTTGGGAGTGGAGAGGATGGAATGACCTGCTCTGAGTCCAGTACTCAAAATTTTTAAACACTTTGATGTGCTTTGCATGATAGTGTGACCGACATAACCAGACTGGTTGACCTTAAACAACTCCCAGCTAAAGAATGGGACGCCATGACCAGCATGAAGAGGAGGTACCAAGCTGTTGTGACTCCATGTATACATCTTCTTCACTCTACTAAAGGATTTTGGTACATGTTGGTCATTCCACAGATGCACAATTCTTACAAGTTATATATGGTTGCAAAGGTGACTAATCAGGCTTTCCAACAATGTATAACATATACGTACACACAATAATTATCGTTAAAGGGGAGAAATAATTAAACCAATACTAATTTCCTTGCATTTTGCAAATCAGATCAAACTTTTTTAATAAAGCACTTCATGCATAAGAGGAGCACAAAGTGCTTTACATGATTAAATGCTACAGTTTTTGCATCATAAAAACACAAGCAATCACACACCAAATGTTTATCACAAAAAAATAAAGCACAAACACACCTAATCATACTCTCTAACACACACATTCTAAATAGAAATAGAGTCCCACCCCGTCCTTCGACTCTACTCTAAAATAAACAGTCTCTAACTAAACAATAACAGTGTAAACAAACATATGTCTTGGCACCAGATAAGGAAACAATATCCTAAGGATCCATCCACACCAAGAGACACTCCACCCACGACCATAGAAGTTGTCAGCACAGGAATCACCTAGATCAGAGCAGACAAAGCCCACACTACAACCATAAGGCAGCAGTGAAGAGCCCAATTAGCCTAACAAGTACAATCACAGCGGCAGCGTTCATACAGTTACAGTAGGCATAGCTCCTGATGCAAGGAAATAAGACATGAATTAAAACAAGAACTAAACCAAAACCAGAACTAAAAAAGCACAGATCATAACACGCCTGGCAAAGAAGTTTACCAGTTTGAATATTACCCATGGTGTTAGTGTCTGAAATTTACATATTCTCTCTGTGTCGATTGTATGTACATTTTTCCACATACTTGACTGTAGTGTTGACGGCATTTTCTTACTGATACATTTCTGTACCAGATCATAAAGGTGCAGTTTTGGTATGAGGGTGCAGAATTGTTCTTTTAAAAGTACATATGACAAGAAGGAGACCAAAATGTAGAAATTTTATACCTATGGGAGCATCTGTACCTTTTAAACACCATTTGGTATTTAGATTTTTTTGTTCATGTACAGCATTTGAAACTGGAACAAAAGTTTGTATTACAAAAACACAACGTCCTGATTTTTACTGTAAGAAACATGCAGAAATATTTCAGGAGAACTTGGAAAGTTTTGCAGTAATTCGTCAGAGTTGACTGAACTCAAACATATTTGTCACTGAGGACGAAATAAACTTCCAAGGCAATGGTATACTAAGCGTGTTGGGTCGTTTTCATCGAAGCTTGAGGCTGCTATCTCTGCAAGCAGTAAAACAAAGCAAAAGGGTCTGTGGTTTTCTGACATTCTGATGCTTGAGGGTACTGGCAAACTGGTGGTAGACGGTGCACATCCTGTTGCTCCTTAACTTATAATTGAAAGAAAGAAATTCAGAAAAAATACATTACCCATGCCATTTGCACAATTTTACCAAGATCACATAGGAAAAGCACAGTGACATCATATTACATTTAAAGCTAACATGGGTGAAAAATTTAGTGAGATTTTAGTGTCTTTCAATCTACTGTACACTGGTTTTCTGCATTCCTACCTGCAGATACCACACAGAGCTTGAAATTCACGATAAGATAAGCCACTCAACTGCAAACAAGTCATGTTTCTTGGAGAACAGGGCCACTGCCTCCTCGCTATCACTTCTTTTGTCTTCCATCATAGTTAACCATGGGTCGTATAGCATAACAGCTGTCTCAGTTGGCTAAATATGGGGATAATGTTCTTAAATAAACTGTGCTTCAGGATTTCTCAGTTAAATCCAAAGCGATCACTGAGGCCTCTGTCTAAAGGGAAACAATGAGATATCAGGGCACTGAGAACAAGAAACAGACCACCAGTTTAGATGATTTGTGGCTGGACATGAAAACAGCGCTGCACAGGCTCTGTGTGCTTATTTTTCTGAAATGATTTAACACTTTGCCTTATTCTCTGTTTAGATTCTTATAATCACGGCTGTGATGTTAACAGGCACCATGTTTACCTCTGTAAGACTTTCAGAAAACCCCCCCAGTTTAGTACAACAAACTGGGAGATGTTATTACAGCAGGAGAAAAAAATGTTTGCAAGAGTGTGGTGATATCAGCCATCCAGAGCTTACTAATAACTAACAATCATGAGGCGGCTCTTGTGAGAATACCTACCATCAATTTGCTTCAATAAACTTAAGTAAAAACAAAAAAATTTGTTTGCCGAGTGGGTTTGCAGAAACTGTGGGGGCACAAACAGCACATGGTGGAGTTTGACCCAGATTTATTTTTCTGCTGCAATCAGACGTCAAGTTTTCAACCACAGTTCTCACTGTCAGAAGGCAGACAGCGTGCCACCTCTGCTCTGCGGTTTGAATCTGAAGGTGGCAAGCGGATTGCCCAATCTTAGACATAATTTTCTCACCCGCTCTCTTCCTTTACTTTGTTAGAAATTTGGCTGTGAATTTTGTGTGAGTGTGTGAGAAAGTGTAAGCCAAATTAAAAAAAAAAACATTTAGAAAAATAGCTTAGTTGTCCCATGACTTCTTTATGGTTAAAGATTTATCAGAAATACTAAAACACAAGACTCACATTGGATAACTTATTCTGACATTATTATGTGTCGTCCTCGTTTCCTGCATAAGTTTGTTTAGCAGCTTTCCCAGACAGAAGAGGGGGAGGACTGGTTTTAATGGACTTTGGTGTTTCTCTCGAGGGTATTTTAAAGCCTCCTCTTGTGTTTAAAAGATCTGCAGGCGTTTGGAGTCTTGGGAACTGAGGTAGCAGGAATGTCTGAACTGAGCTATACATTGTTAACTTTGTGTTAATTATACACCCATTCCAATTAAAATGCTCATATTTTTCTGTTCACTTTAACTTACTTTCAGCTCAGTGTGGGGGCCTCTACTGCTGTTTTGCTGCTCTTGAAAAGACAACAACTGTGAAGGAAAACCAAAGCAAACTGCAACAAAAGTCCTGAACACTTAATGAGGCACTAGTATGGAGTTATATCTAAGCAATTTTAGTCATGAAGTGATGCTTTTTTATCGAAAAATATTCCAAATATGTACATATTAAACTAAATTAGTTACTTAATAAATATGGAAGGATGAAGAAGGAGGGACTCTGGTCCTCGGGGCTGCTTTCTTGCAGGTTTTAGATGTTTCCTTGCTCATATACACATGATTCAAATTAAATAGATCCAGCAGCTGATCAAGTTCTGCAGAGTGACTCGTGTGTTTAAAAGGAGAAACATCTTGAACTTGCAGGATAGCAGCCTTGAGAACCAGAGTTTCCCACCTCTGGTGTAAACTATGCAGGATTTTTTTTTTATTTTGGCTGACTTGTGAGTAAACCATTTCTCTTTTTTCTAACACCTAAGGAAAGTAATTTGACATAAATATCAGGTTTTTAGCTCACAGATGAGTTGTTGACTTTCTCTGTCGGCAGCTTTTTGCTGTTTAGGCTCTATACAGTTACTTTATCTTCAATGTAACCTCCTGGCTGCTGCTGGACCCGAAGGTTGATGAGACCAGTGAGATTTAGATTCAGATTCAGATTCAGATTCAACTTTATTGTCATTGCGCATGTCACAGGTACAAGGCAGCGAAATACAG
>JBAMHW010000023.1:5736568-5749215 GCA_037177495.1 Rhadinocentrus ornatus | reverse complement strand
ACTCATCACACAGCCTTGTGGTACACCAGTGTTTAGGGTGAGAGTGGAGGAGCAGTGATGGTCTAACTTAACATGTTAACAAGTTAACATTTAATGAAAAATAATAACGTTCCGCATTGCAAAACTAGAAAAATTAAGTAAGCTAAGAGTTTAGTCAGGGTCCTGGGGTGGTCAGATAGTAACGATATAACTTTTTTGGGTAATGAAGTAAAGTAGTGCATTATACTTAAAATATTGGTAATGAAATTACTTTACTGGACTGTAGTAAGGCGTTTTTCTGCGTTACTCGAGCCGTGTTTGCTATGTGGGAAGTTCTCATCTGTTTTAAGTGGTGCGCATGCTGCTGCCTGTGTGTATGCTTGCCTGGGCACGTTGCTATAGAGATCGATTTGCGTGACGTAGCTGCCAACTAAGAAGAAAGAAAAATGCAGCTGGAGTCGGAGATACGAGCTTTTGGTCAGTGGTGATATTCACATTATTTTCAGTTCAGTCCAGTTTCAGTCCAGACGTGTGATGAAAGATCCTGCTCGCCGGTCAGTGGAAGGAGTCCTTCAGCAGCCGACCCTCCTAAGCAAGCTAAGCTTTTCTCAACATTTCCTGGAGCTCAGCAGCCGGTAACAGACAGACATTAACAAGCTAGTTGCAGGTTCACTGTAGGAGACATGCTCCCCCTGTCCACTGTTGAATCGTCCAGGTTTAGGACAATACTAGATAAAATGATTATGAGACAAGTGTGTCCATTTCTTCCCACAGACAGCCACGTTGTTCTGGTGGTTTTAAAGCCGTTTTGTTTACATAATACAGTAAACACTATGCAGACAGGCAGCGATGATTGTCCATGTCTACACGCTGAATTATGGCCAAGTAAAGTAATGAGTAGTGGCGTTACTTTTCAAATGCAGTAATGAGTAAAGTAATTTCATTACAATTTACAGAAGTAATGAGGAACTAGTAACAAATTACTTTTTTAGAGTAACTATCCCAACAATGGTGGTAGTGCCATCATGCCTGAGGGTGAAATCCCCTGTGTTTGCTATGGTAATGTACTCTGGCTGCAGCGGGTGAATCAGTCATTCTGAGTTAAACAGAAAGCCTGTGGCCCTGGTGTGACATTTAAAGTGAAGTTTTTGGCTCCCTTGGTTAGAGACAGACCTTTGCTGAGCAAACCTGATGTCCTTTCAAGTAAACATTTAAGATGTACCATATGCATTACTTTGTTTCTGTCATTTGTTAAACTGCCAGGCCCAACTCTGTGGTTTCCTGACGGAAGATTGTCATGAACCTAGCATAACTCTGGTCTTTTAATCAGAATTGTTTGTCTACTTGAAAACATTAAAATGCCAAGTACAGACCGCAGGACTGACATGTTTCCTAGTTATTGTGCTCAATTGTCAAGAAGGTTTTATTCTCTTAAAGTTTAATAAATAAAAACATCCAATGCGTGCATCCGAGTGTTTTTTCTACTCTCCTTCAAATGTTTCCATGCCTTCATGGGGTGCTCTGGCCAAACAAGGCCCTGGGCTGTTTGTTTTACTGAAGAGCCTTGCTTTCAGGACTTCTGAATACAGGGGGTGGGAAACAGGGAGAGGGAGACAGCAGGAAAAAGAACCAGAGGACGGGGGGGTTAACAAAATGGGAGTAAGAATAAAAAGGAATGCAAGAAAAAGTTTGCAAGACTTCTGCTGAAGTCATCACTTGGCCTCTTTGTCATTTTCTTTTTCTTCTGTTTGGAAATTCAAAGTGAAGTCAGCCCAAATCCTCAAACATTTACACTGACCCTGCTTCAGTGCAGTGAGTTCATCACTTCTGATGAGTTCCATGAGTCCAGATAGAAGCCAGGAGGATAAGCCCAAATGCTAGTTAACACTATACTTTATGAGAAATGTGGAGAGAGGGGGGGATGAGCTCTTAACCACTTCTCTATAGAACTTTAGAGAGGGTTGTGTGAGATGGGTGCCTCCCTTACTCGCGGTTGTGCGTGGGAGGGAGGTCACGGACCCACCCTCCCTGTGGAGAGCACAGGCTGACAAGGGGAAAAATAACAGGGTGAACTAGCCCGGAGGGAATTCTATAATGTCACCCTCTAATCACAGTCGCCTCATTCACATATGGACAGAAAAGAGTAAAGATTGCATAGGTTCATACAATGAAGCACACACACACTGAAAACCTTGTGTGGTCAGGACTCATAAGAAACATAGTTTGTGTTTCACACACACACACAAACACACACACAGAAAGGTGTTAAAACACCAATGGTTCAGCTAAAGTTCAGGATATTTTAACTTTGCTAATTTGCACCACAGAGATCCTGTCTGTGCTGACATCACAGAAAACTCTGCATCCAGCTAATACACTCGTTGTTGTTGTTTTTTTTTTTTTTTAAAGAAGCAGAAATAAGCTAATGCCTTAGTCTTTAGCTCACCAATTACAGCAGTTCACTGATTAGCTCTGCCAGGAGCTTTTAAACTGACAAGCTGTCACAACCAGATACTCACTAAATGCTATTCAGCTGTGCTGCTTCCTGCTCTGACTTATGCTCCCTTCACGTACATAAACAGGTATGTCCACTGCCCACATACTTACATGCCTTTCTTACATTGGCATGGTTGTTATTACCCAATACATCCACCACACAGCAGAGCAGAGTTTAGAGTTCAGTTCAGTTTCAGTTAATGGCAAACATGGCGTCAGAAGAGATAATGCACATTTTTAGAAAGAGAGAGAAAAAAAGGCAATGCAGTAACCAGAGGTGGTGCTCATTCAAAACATTTTGGCTTCTTCTTTTTTCTTCTTTTCCCAGGTCACATATCAGCTATTTTGCTCAGAAATTCCGCAATAGGTTTGGATGGTCCAACTCCATTTTCTCCATCAGGGTACGCATTTGCAAGGGCCTTAAAAATGGACCAAATTATGCAGAAGATGAAATACCCTGTATCCATTTTTTGCCTAGCGCATAAATGGGCATAAATTTATTCATTATTTATTTATAATATTATTTATTTATAGACACACACATTTTTAAAAACAGGTGCTAACACACCAAAGCTTCAGTGAAAGTTTAAGGTTATTCAACTTCTCTAGAGAAATTAGCACCACAGAGGGCTTGGCTATGCTAACGTTTCAGAGGACAGAATGGAAGCTGAACAATGACTTAGTAAACTTACAAAGAGGAAACTTTTGGATCACCGATTACAGCCGCATGATTAGTTCTGCCAGTAGCTCCAAACTGACAAGCTTTCACAACCAAACTTCCTAAATTTTCTGTAAGCTGTAACTTTCTGCTCTGAATTTTAAATTGGACACACAGATGCACACATTCTTAAAAACAGAGAGGTTTTAAAACACCAAAGCTTTAGCTAAAGTTCGAGATTTTTCAACCTTTGCACAGAAATTTGTACCACAAAGGTCTTGACTGTGTTAATGTTTCACAGGCCAGAATACAGGAAGCTCTGTAGCTCTGTGGAAGAAAGAGGCAATGATAAGCTAACGTGTTAGCCTTTCAGTCACCAATTACAGCAGTATTTTGATTAGCTTTGCCAGTTGTTCCTAAAACAAATTGTTTTTACAATGAAATACTCCCTTGCTGTGCTATGCTGCATCCTACTCTGATATTGATGTTGAACACACAGACACACGTTCTCCGAAACCTCATGGGCTAAATCTGTATTATTATAACAGCACATCCTTGAAAGTGAAGTAAGCCAGACCACTGACCCTTAAATAGACCTCTGAGATTGAAACATCACTTACAAGCCACTAAATTGTGGTGAGAGAAACATTTTTACACCGACAAAGGGTGATTCATAGCCACTCAGACATCAAACGGATTTGTTTAATTTGAACTTTTGGTCTGTCTTACTTCCATTTCACATGACTCTTTTCATAAAGTCTGCCGCTAACAAAGGTTAAAAAAAACTTGGAGTTGGAGTTGCACAAAAGAAAGAATTCAGTAAAAGATGTAGATCCCTTATAGCTGGTGCAACGTGTGAGGGATTGTGGTATCGTGTGATTAAGGCTTTGCTGCCAAGCGCAAAGGCTCAAATATTCCTAAGGATGTGTTTAAAAAAATGGAGTCTTAGTGAGGAATACATAAGTTCAAGTTAAACAGATGCGTGACTTTCTCCAATAAGCCTAAAGGTTCATGGTGAAATCAATTAAAATGCATGACTAAACAGCTTAACACTGTGTGTGCATCATCTTTCTCTTAAAGGTGAGTTATTGCAGCCCAGGACTTGTCTGGCATCTTTATTGTTACCATTTGCTCCTGCTGTTAACATGTTCAAACTTTCAAACATATCATGGGGTCAGAGGTAAGATGACTGGTGTTTTTGTGCAGCTGTGTGTGTACAAGAGAGTGACCACATATAGGTTCAGATCAGAGCCGTGCGAGGGTCCAGACTGTCAGCAGAAATTCTCCTCTGAACCATGGTTGAACATTTATGGGTATCTGGGGTACAAGGGGGATGATCGCTTCTCTCAATGTCTTCATTGTGCTATGAACACATGTTACTGAATGAAAGAAGTAAATGGAGCGATACTTAATCCCCTACTTTTTTTCAAACCCCAATAAAAGGGGCCAACCAGGCACACGCACATACAAGACCAAAAACTCTCAATCATTTTGAAATACCTTTGCACAAAGCCTCAAAGATTTCTGCATCTACTGAGTGATAGTTTTGGGTCCTTTACAGGACCTTTTTATTATTTGCATTACAACTGCACTTCCATCATCTTAAATATAGCATACATTGCAGCAGTATTGGAGTTGATGACTGGAGAGCACATGTTGTCCTTTGTAATACAACAGAGGTGCAATAAAGTTAGAGTTTGGAAAGCTGGGAAATATGTTTTTGTTGACATCTTGTTGCAGCTTGTAAATCAAACAGCTGGAATGACTGGCCTTGCAGTAACTTTTGGATTATGGTTCAGGCGCACACCAAGACCAAAAGGTTTGTGTAAGACCTCTGACATAGACTTAAATACGCCCTGACGTAGGTGTGCGGGGGCACTTCGCCTGATCGCGTTTATTTTTTTATTGCAATCCTCTGCCATGTGGGGGTGGTATTTAAAATATGGGAGCAATTTAAAATGAAGGTACCCTGGTTGTTTTGTTGTTCCTGTTGTTAGTTTTGACACAACGTAGAGAGGAGCTTATTAATAGAAGCTTATGTAGAAGTTGGAAGGTGCTCCTCAACACAGTCCATTTAGACAAGGTCATGAATAAATCTCTTTCTTCCTTGTGTTTTCTGGCTTCTTCCTTTTTTAATTCAAGCAAACCAATCCGCATTTGATCAAAATTCTGTGATCAACTGTGTCAAAGACTGAGGTAAAATAGTCCCTCCATAGTCCACAGCCATCATATCACTAGACACTTTGAGGAAAGCAGTTTCAACAATACAACTGAGTCAAAGGCTTACAAAAAACTATGAAGTAAGATGGACTTCAAGAGGTCTTGAAGATGGTTTCATGATTGCTTATAGAGTGCAGATATCTTGCAAAGAAATCAATGAGCAGGAGGACCAGATGTGTGAGAGAGAAAGATCAGAGAGCCCTGATAGATCTCTGATCTTAAAAGAGAAACTGCGTTAGGTTTTAAAGAGCATAAATAAGAGAATTACTGGGGGAGACAAACATGTAATGAGCAAAGTGAGAAGTTCTGAGATCTTTTATTAATATCCTTCAAAGCAGTAAGCTCCTTAAGATGCAGCAATCTTGGTTGCCTGCCAAATTGTTGCAACCTTTCTACACTTTCCTCATAAACTGCATTTATTTTCATTTATTCACAGAGAGTGTTTGCTTTGAGAGGGCCAGGAGTCACTGTAAGATAAACAAGCATGAGTTATTATAGACGTAACAAGAGAATAAGAGAAGGCCCTTTCCACAGCACTCTGGTTAATGACGCATCTCTGACATACCACTTTAAAAGGAAGATGAGCAACATTAAACAGACAATGCAGCTCTGCTCACATAAACACCCTTCTGTCATGGTGGCTGCTCTGCTTGTGCAGCTTCGCAATCAGGCTCATTCCCTCTACCTGGGTGTCCCTGATTGCTCCTGCCTTCACATTTTTGGCTGCCTACTTAAGCCCTCTCCAGTCTCTACTTCTCTGCAGACCTTGTGATCTTGAGTTACTCTTGTATTTGCAGACCTCCCGTTATCGAGCCTGTCACGTTCCTGGACTGCCCTTGTCTCACCCACGCCGGATTGCTTCCCTGTCGATTACCTGCCTGGATTTGAACCCTGTGGACTGACCACAGATCTACGCCCGCTCCTGATAAGTAGCCTGCCAGTGCCCTTCTGTGTGTGACCTTTCCTGCCCATGACTCGTCTATTGCATGTTGGAATCATATCCTCGTTTCTGGAGTTTTTTCCAAAACTGACATATCCTTGGACTGTGCTCTGATTCCCCAGCCATATCCCTGTAAGCCCATAATTAAACCACATCTTGTTCGACCACTATCCTGAGTGCGGCTGAATTTCCGGGGCTTCAGGAGCTAATCATTACACCTTCACTTAAATATCTACTTTAGCTAGACCTAAAGAAAAAAACGGATCTAATGTATGCTCTTTCCTAGAAGTAGGAAACGGATTCAGTAATGGTTAAAAACTCTGAAGCCTCACTGCAGTGTTGTCATTATTTAGGGTAAAATCACCACCCCTTAAAACTTTCTCCTATTTTATAATAGAAACTAAAAAGTCAGCACTATCAGAGGAACACATCATTTGAAATATACAAAATCCCCCTACTGTTGCCATGTTTCAGTAAGTAACATGTGGTCTCCCTGATAAACAGTTTGTTAAATGATTTGTTTTCCATAGCGAGCATTTAGCAGCCCAATCCAAACAAAGAGGCAAAGTTGGGAACATCAGCGGTCAATCGGAGAGGGATAGGACACAAAAATTGCTTGAGCTGGTGTGTCCTCTGGCTAAGGTGTCTTTTCTTTTCTTTAATATTCTAATCTCTTGCCCTCTTCTTTTGCCTTTTCCTTCAATAAAGTCTTCTTGCATTTATTTGTTAAATCAGCCACGGTGTGCATTTAAAATAGCCGGTGTGTTTATATGTGTGTGCTACGTAGCGTGTCACGCAATGTGTGAAGCAGCGCCACGTAGCATCCCTAAAGAAAAAGATGCATAGTGAAGTTTTTCAGTGTGGGGACCGTGCTGGGCTCCAGAAATGCACATAATAGATGCTACTGTGCCATCATACAAGTCCAAAATGGGAGGTTTTAAGGTTGGAAAGTTATGCAATGTGTAGTTAAACACAGTGGAAGTAATATCATGATGTGGGGCTGCAATGCTAACGCTGGTCCTGTAAGCATAAATGAAGCTTAAATTCAATTAGAAAGATGCTTTCCTTCATGTCTGCTCTCATTATCTACTGTTAGAGGTTTAATTCTGTGCTTTGTCACATCCAATTTTCTATCTTCTGTTGTTCCTCCTCCAGACCGACTCTTGTGCAACCCGGCTCCTCTCTGCTCCCCTCCTCTTCCTGATACCAGAAGATCCTCCTCAAAAGTTTTTGCCAAACAGTTTCAACTTTAACTCTTGGACATTGCTGTTTGTATTATGTCTTTTCCGCTCTACTTCTTCTTTTTTTTTGGTATTTAATTATTTATTTTTTTAATAAACTAAGAACTGGAGTGACTAAAGACATTTTATGTCATAACTCTTCCTCTCTGTGGCCAATCCCAACAGAGAATTTATCCTTAAAGAAACATAAATTCTTCTGACTTCTTCACGGTTTGGAAGGCAGAAATCTAACGGCCCAAAAGATAAACATTCCCCTCTTTTGTCCCTGTTTTCCTTGGCTTGTCTGTTTGTTGAACAGGCAACTAAAAGCTTGGACACTGGAGCCGTTTGGAAATGCACTCTTCATAACTGGCATATCTTTGTTTTTTATTACAGCTTTCTTCAACATTTTTTCCCACGCCCATAAAAAGACATTTAGTCAGTGAAGCCTACAGTCAATAAGCTACAACGATTAGTCATAAAACGTTTTCTCTTGTAAACAACGCTGAGTCATTATGCCCACGTTGCAGGGCTTGTTAGAACCTGCATGCCTTTTGTCACAGTTACTTAGCAGCTCACTGTGCCAGAACAACGAATGGATACACCTACGGCTTTCAGTCAAATCAGCTGATTAAATTAAAAGGAAATCTTCCTTTTTTTAAAAGCTTTTCTGGATAGATTTATTGCTCTTGCGATTCTCATGACAGGAGTTTGTTCTAATGCATGTGTTTATGTGTTTGTACGTGAGCAAGAGCATGCCTACTGTGTATGAGGTTTTGCGTAGAAGGCTGAGTGTGCAGGCGACCTGGATTTCCCACAACTGGACACTCATCAGGAAGCAGGAAGCTGCCGTCAGTGTACCGTTCATGCCCCTCACTGATCATTGCCACTGTGACACTCTGCAAGCACATAACTGGTGATTTGTTTGCAAATGCTGCTCAGGACACCTGGGGTAAAGGTTCACGTGCTATTTTTGGCAATGTCAGCCACCCCACACAAGTTGCAGACTGCATTGTGCTTGCAATGTGCACAATCTCTCATGGAAGAATCTTTGAGGCAGTATTGTGTGTCTAAATTCACATGAATTCACCAGAGATCAGAGTGTAAAACTAGAACCAGTTGCAATCTGTCATCATGGGCCTCCTACGCGTATTCCAGGGTAAACGGTCTCAATTCCAACAAAATACACTCTCGAGGCATCAGCTGTGAAGAGCCAACAGAGTGGGCACAACTTTTACCACAGATGGAACAAATGCAAACTGATCCCGTGTCTCAGTCCATCCACTTCACACCTGTGTTTTAGGGGGCAAAGCTGCTGCTGTCCAAGGATGTCAGAAAGGTCACGTTTCAGCTAAACATGTGGAAGCTAAAAGAGACAGCAGGTGGGTTTGCTGAGGGGATGCCAGCAGAGGAATGTGTCTGTCAGCGTTGAACTTGTCCAGTGGGAATCAACCCTGGAATGTGTTTGTGTCGGAGCTGAAGGTGATGGGATCAGCGGGCTGATTTGGTGTTTCTGGCCTGCATCATTTATGCTACAGCATTAACCTCCTGCTAGCTTTGTAAAAGGACTAAAAAAGAAAAGTTTCGGCTTGTGCAAGTGTTGACATGTGTCCCTTTCTGTTGAAGGGGTCTAGAATGATTATGGTGGGCCCCATCTGAGGAGCACATTGGGCCCTCACTGTAGCAACCTGTCCTCTAACCCCACAACCCCCCAAGGGGTCTGACCCCGGGAAGTCCAGGGACCAGTTGCTGTGCAGGCCGTCTCTACTTACATGAGCAGCAGGGTGAGCGCACAAGGCTAAACCACTTGCTTCAGATGTCAGCAAACATTTTACTCTGGTCCTTGAATTTAACAGAAGCAGGTCTAAAAAAAGTTAGACTTCCTTATTTATAGCGGCAGCGAATGTCAGTGTCTTTAATAAAGAAATAAAACGTGAGAAGTTAACGTGCTGGTTTGAAACTATTTGTGTGTCTATGGTTTTTACTTTCTCTTTCTTGCAGCTTGCAGAAAATCGGGCAGAGTGGGTAAATAGAAAAGTTTGGCTGCTCCAAGTTTTATTTCAAGCAAACCATCTCATGTATTTTCAAAAGCTTACCAAAACCAGGTGGTCTGTTCCCACTTACCTCTGAGATTTCTCACATCTAAACTTTTGGAAAGCCTCATGAAAGCGATTGTGTGGCTACAGCTCAGTTGGGTGTGTTTATTTACTGGATTCTGGCATGTCATTGCCTAGACACACTATCATCTACCCACTAACATCTTAGAGCCCTGCTGATCAAATCTTACATTTTTGTCTCATTGCTTTGAAGATTTATACCTCAACAAACCCTCTTATGGAATGCAAATGCTCTTCAGACAAGCTGTAACATGATGTCAAAGCAATGTCAGTCAAGAAGTAGGAGATTAGCATGCCATGTGAAGATGCAGGACAGTGAAAAAGTCCATCATTTATCACTTTACATCCTCTTCTAGGGACCATGCCAGCCATGCATGCAAGAGAAATCAAGCAAATACCCCCCTATGACTATGATAGTCGCTCTTGTTAGTGCTCTGACCCCTGACAGTCAGTCAACATGGTGCAAGCTGTGCTTTGAAACACATCTGCATGGGATGAACACTACACTGCAGGCAAACCACTGCTGTCAGTGCCAATACAAAAAATAATATAGGAGATTCCAGTTCTGTTGTTCCAGAGTCATTTTGGTCTGGTGCAGCAGCTTTTACAGACAAGGCTTGAAATGCGTGTAAAGGTCAGCGGGTCTCTTCACACTTTCTGATACTGACCAGAGTTGTTTGTATTACTGTTTTATGTACATCACTCAAAAGAGCAAAGATATCTGAAAGAAATCCCACATAAGGAAAAGGTCATGCAAATTATGAATTGGGCCCTGAAAATAAAAACGTAAATAAGTGTGTGTGTGTGTGTGTGTGTGCGTGCGTGTGTGTGTGTGTGTGTGTGTGTGTGTGTGTGTGTAACAGTTGTCTGCCAGCTCAGTGTCAAAGGATTGGGAATTGATGGTAAAGTGAATTGTTCCTTTAAAAACAAGAGCATTCTTACTGGTGTAAGAGCTCCCTCTACTGGAGAAGTCAAGGAAGTATTTTTAACTTTAAGTCAGAGTTACCAACATTAGGCATATATCGTGTTTATGTACAGTCTATTGTTTTTCCTTTTTAAAAACTGTCCTTTGAATTTGTGAAAGTTGTAACATTATTTTCACCCACCTAAAATTCCCAACATGTTGTTTGTCATGATGCATTTAGATTGTGTGTTTTTTTAAAGCTAAACTTAAACTATTATTGCTTTAAGGACATACATGTATGTAACTCATCCAGTTGAGTTATATTAAAAAGAAAATAATTCCCAGAATCATTAGCTGTCAGAGTACTTACTAATATTTCAATAAATGCACAAGATTTATAGCTATTAAATATAGTATTGAGTCCAGAGTTAAAATATTTTATTATTTTGACTTAAATAAATAAATAAATAAATAAATAAATAAAAAAATAAATAAATAAATAAATAAATAAATAAATAAATAAATAAATAAATAAATAGATGCTGGAATGTAAGGGTATTTATTTGTCTATTTATTTATTTCAAATTTCTCACTTGGTGTCGTTAAATACAGTAAACACTGGTAAAATATAATTAAATAAAACACTAGTTTGTTTTTTGTTTTTTTTTACTTCTTTTTTTTCCAGATAAATAAAAACAGCTACAAAAGAAAAACACCACAATTGAATAAAATTGATTTTCATCCATATCATGAAATAAATAAAATGTTATCAAGTTTGCACTAATGTTTGACATTCATTAACACTGCTAGTTCAACCCCTGACGGCTAACCTGTTAGCTCAGACTAGCTGTTAGCAAGTGTTTGGTTTTTGTATGTTTTGTTTTTTCACCTTCATCACTTTAATAAAATAAGTTTTAATGAAGAAAAACATTAACTGCAGACCACCAGAAAAGAAAAAAACGTTTTTTCAAGAAACGTTATTGTTCATTTTGCTCATATCTTCTGCCGCTTTGGGATTTTCAGCTAAATGAGTTCATTGACTCACCTGACATGAAAAAATAAACAAGTTATTCACTGTTTACATAGAAATTATAGCTGGTGTGACACCATGTAGCACCTAAGCTAGCAATGTATTTAAACACAGGCAGCTGCTGCTTAATGTGGCTAAACAAGCTTAACGGGCAAAATGCTGCCTTGGAGGCAAGACTTGACTAAGTTTAAATAGTTTATTCAACGTCCTCTTGAAATTTAGAAAATGTTAAACTAAGTTAAACACAAATTAACTGGACTTGGAGATCATTCTGTAAAATTAAAATAATTGTCTGAATTAGCAAGACAGGCCATCATTATGTGGCTCCAGGGACGCAGATGAATTACAGACTAAAGTCTATCCAAGGAGAAAAAGTCTTCATTAGCATTTTTTTTACCCTGACATGGATAAACAAACTGAAGGAAGGTTCAAAAGTTTCCATAATTTGTATATTTTCTATAAGCTACAATCATGATCAGCCAGTTACATGGCAGAAAAATTGTTCAATTAGTCATGTAGACATGATCAAGACTTAAATTCATAAGAAGTTCAAACTTTAAGTGACTTTGAACGTAGCATGGTTGTTGGTCTACTAGGATTTTCACACACAGCCATCTCTAGGGTTTACAGAGAAAGGTCTGAAAGACAGAAAGTATCCAGTGAGCAGCAGTTGTCTGGACCAGAATGTCTTGTTAATGTCAGAGGTCAGAGGATAATGGGCAGACTGGTCGTAGATGATAGAAAAGGAACAGGAACTCTAATAACCACTGGTTCCAACCAAGGTGCAGTATGTAGAATACCATCTTTAACCACACAACACGTCCAACCTTAAAGCAGATGGGCTCCAGCAGCAGAAGACCACACTAGGGACATCCGGTCAGCTAAGAACAGGAAACTGAGGCTACAATTCACACAGACTCACCAGAAGTGGACAATAGAACCTGTGATGGTCTTGCAACCTGTGTGGTTTACGCTGGCTGGCTGGCTGGCTGGCTGGCTGGCTGGATGGATGGCTGGATGGATGGATGGATGGATGGATGGATGGATGGATGGATGGATGGATGGATGGATGGATGGATGGAT
>JBAMHW010000023.1:5709909-5736325 GCA_037177495.1 Rhadinocentrus ornatus | reverse complement strand
ATGCTACTTCCAGCAGGATAATGCACCATGTCACAAAGCTCAGATCATCTCCAGCTGCTTTCTTGAACATGACAATGAGTTCACTGGACTCCAACATTCTGCACAGTCACCAGATCTCAATCCAATAGAGCAGTGGTTCCCAACCTGGGGTCCGGGACCCCCAATTAGCAGAGGCGGTAGGCTTTGAACATTCAGAGACATTGTAATTAATGTCCACACATTGTCACTATTTTAAGGGGGGAAAAAAGTAAAGCAGTATGTTGTTAACTTTGGCTTCATCAAAGGACAAAAGAGAACCTTTGGAAATTGGTGAAAAAGGAGATTCTCATCATGGATGTGCAGCCGACAAATCTGCAGAAACTGTGGGATGCTGTCATATCACTATAGAGTAAAGTCCCTGAGAAATATTTCTAACACCTTGTTGAATCTGCGACACCAAGATTTAAGATCTGAAACCAAAAGAGAGTCCAACCAGATACTTGCAAGGTGGACCTCATTAGGCGTCCATTGGCTTTATTTCTCAACTCTGTATTTGTTTAAGTCAAAGAAACTCGTGTAAATAAGTCCAGATAGTTATTATCGCTTTTTAAAAAAACTTTTAATATTGTTATAACTTTTCTCTCCTTTTGCCCCTTGTTACGCTTGTCGTTTCCTCTTTCCACCACTAGATGTCGCCACATGGTCAGACTGCCGCACCTCGGTGATTGATAGCGCGTCAGATGTGCCATTCCCAGTAAATATATTTACACAACCACCATAATGACTGGGCAAAGCATTTTAAGACAAACGTACAAAGAGATGATGATACGCAAAGCACAGGTTCCATCACTTTCTATGCTCCGGAGCCGTTTGTCAGCCCATAAATGCTATGGTAATGAGCACTTCAGCTGGTGAAATTTACTCATGTATCCTTTTAAGTTTAGCGTGGGTTTGGCTCAGCCGTTCGTCTGACTTTGTTTCATACACTTATGATTCATTGTGCATTAAATTACACGTTATATTATCGTTCGCTGTTTTGCCAGGATTTAGTAGGAATGGAGATGGGAAAGGGAACGATTTTAAGAAAACAACCTTCATTCTTTGAAGCAGGTTCAACTTTTCCCAGTGAAAAACAATCTTGCTTTTTGTATTTTTTTATTACTTCTTGAATCATGTGAAGACTTTTTTGTGTCTACCGAGATAGGGAAAACGTTTAACTGAAATAGCCTGTGACAGCCTCGTCTGTGTGTTTCTGGGCGCATGCGGCTTTCATTTATCCGAACTGATCCAAAGTCCCCCAGGGCCGTTCAATTCCTGTGAAATGATGTTATTACACCGATTCCTTGGTGGTGCTATCTCTCCCATCTGCGATACAGAACAAATAAAATCTCTAAATTCATCCTTTTTTGTAACATTGTTATTGTTAAAAAAATATGTGCGTAGTGTCTTCAGGATGAAAGGAAGGCCTTGTTCATTTGAACGTTTCCATATTCTGCCCTTAAAAACAGAAAGGAAAAAACGCACCATAAATCATGTTCCAAATTTAATGTTCCATAGATTTTTATGACTAGTTCTTAAGAAATTACCAGAAATATGGATCGCCTTTTTTGTTGTTGTTGTTGTTAATGTAACATCGGGAAACACTCAACATCAACTGCGTGTGTGGGACGGTTTGGCGCAACTGAGAAAGTCCTGTCCACCATCGGTCCCCAAGAACTGACTCCAGAAACTCAGCGTCATACCTTTAGCTTTTTTTTTTTTTCTTTTTTTTTTTGCAGTGATTTGACGCTCCTTTCTCTCGCCTTGTTGAAACCACACAACGCGCACGAGGGCCTGTTTCCAATCTGAAGACATGCGTGATGAATTTGGGAAATCATCTGCAGCTTTGCTGGTACCGTATAGCCCACCCAGTCCGGACCCAGACCCCCTCTGCCCGGGGCTATCAATACGATTAGAGGCAGGAAATGTGGGAATCCCCAACAAAGGGCTCCATCATTAAACACAAACAACCAGAGGCCTCCTAACAATACCAAAAGCGCCCTTCCTCTCCTCTCTTCTTTTATGTCTGAGCAAGTGAAAATCTTTCTTTCATCCCAATATCATCCTGCGTTCAGTTGCCCACTTATTTAAGAAGATAATCTGACAGGGTTATGGTGGAATATGATAGTTTTGTGCTGAAAAGGAGAACAGACGGTGTTAAGTTTCAGGTTATACAGACTGCTATTCAAATATTATTTCTTCCTCACTTTCATAAACGGTGGAGTGTTTCTTTGGAGAAAAGAAAGACCGAGGGTGACTTTGAAAAAGTCAATGTAGTCCGTTTTTATCAGTTTGATCAGCTCTCGTGAGCAACAAATGATTATTTTCACAGCAGCACAAAATCAGTGATTCCAGTGTTATCCTCTGTTGTACGTCTGAAAACGTGTAATTGTGAGTCAAGTGTGAGCATAAAGCGCGGCTGCAGGAGCCTTGGAGAGGGATTAAGGCTTAAATCCCAGCCTCACGTTAGAGAAGTGTTTGGGGATTTTCCCCCCTTGGCTCTTTGATTTCAGTGCGGTGATCTGAGGTCCTTAAAGTCAGAGAGGACTTTATATCCGTTTAATTCTTATTTTCCATCGTAACGTAACGTGCAGATTTCTTTCCAATGCAAAAAGATTCCCCTGTTTCAATGCAAAACATTTAGAAATTAATTATTTTTTACATGTTTTGCTTAATTTCTAGATACTTTAAAGAGATTTGTGTTTGCAGAATCCCTTCAGTGTTTCTTTCATGGGGAAATGGTCTAAAATGTGAATATTTGGAGCTCAAGAATACAAATAGTGAATCTTCTAAAAGATAATAACCTTTTTTATGTCCACCAACCTCTTTCTACTTTTTATCTGCGTTTTTCTACAATTTCAACTTTATTTTAAAACTAACTTGATAATCATACCTATAAAAAGTTATCAATTGATTTCCTGGATCTCTGATCCCCGCGTCCTGCTTGGCACCGACACTGGTGATGATGGTGCACCGACTGGCTGCTGTGGCCCTCTCTGCTGCTCTTGGCGTCACTTTCATTGGTCAGGATCTTCTCCCTCGTGACATCACAACCAGCCGACCCGCAGGAAAGCAGCGGTGAAAACAGATGATGCTGGACATCTGAGGACGCGCACACTTTTACACTTTACGCGCAATCACTTGCAGACGCGCTCTTTGCCCTTAAAGGTACCAAAAAAGATAAAAGCGTGTCGACGCTCATGCTCTGTGGTCTGTAGATTGGGGTTTTCTTTTTAGAAGCAGCGGCTGGAATGCGCACGGATTTGCGCTTTTTGAGAACGGAAATGGGCCGTGCGTGAAGCTCTGTTCGTCGCACTTTCGGAATAGAGCTGTCAGTCTCCCACCTGTTGTCAGGTGGCCTTGGTTTAACCCTCGGACGCTTACTATGACATTAGGTTTGGAAGACATTGTCATGGAGGATATAGTTATTGACGTCGTGGGGGAAGGAGTCAAGAACAGCGGAGAGGAGCTACTCTTACCTCTGGATGGGTCTCGGAGCGAGCAGGAGCGCAGCGCTGAGACTTCCAGCTGCCAGAATAAAGACCGGGACACCCTCAACCCTTCGCATGAATGTCAACCTCCTGCTAATCCCAAAAGCCCTGCGTCTGTAAAGCCTCCATACTCGTACATCGCTCTGATAACGATGGCCATACTGCAGAGCCCCAAAAAACGGCTCACCCTCAGCGAGATCTGTGACTTCATCAGCCACCGCTTTGCTTATTACCGGGAGAAATTCCCGGCGTGGCAGAACTCTATCAGACACAACCTATCGCTTAATGACTGCTTTGTAAAGATGCCCCGAGAGCCCGGGAACCCGGGGAAGGGTAACTACTGGACGCTGGATCCAAACTCTTCCGACATGTTTGAGAACGGGAGCTTCCTGCGGCGGAGGAAGCGCTTCAAGCGGCAGCATTTTCGCTTCGATCCGCTCAAGGAGCAGCAACTGGAGCCCAGCGGGTTGCACAGCTTCGGGCACGGCGCCTATAGACTCGGCACTGCGGCTCTGCAGCTGCCCGGTCTGGAGATTTACCCCTACCTCCATCCCCACGCGCATTCGCTGTGCGGCCCCGCTGCCATCCCACCTGTCAGCAGCATCCTACCGGCTCTGTCCAGTTTCTTCTCCCGCAGCGCCCTCACAGCCAAGGCTTTCCTGCAGTCGCAGCCGGGCCTGGACGCCTTCTCCTCGGCCCAGTGCAGCGGTTATTCGCCTCCACTGACCTCCAGCGCAGCCTACGTTTCCCCTGCACTCTTCCACCCTGCGGCGTCTCCGCACTTTTTTACTTTACACCAGGAGTACCAGAAACTACAGACTCAGCGTAGTTCTGGAGAGCTGACCAAACATATTAACACTAATAATGGTTAAACTAATAATTTTAATTCACTCAAACTCGTATTTTCTCAGGTAAAAGAGACTTTTTAAGAAGCCTTCCACAGTTTCCCCAGCAAAGGAAAATGGATGTTTTACAATAACGTTGTAGATAAGTTAGAAAGTTTCCCTCGTTCACAAATTTATTGAAAAAAAAAAAACTTTCCGCAGGCGCTTTTTGAACTTGATTCTGAATTATTATCTTTTCTTTAAATATTTAAATGACGATTTTCTATACTTTTTCTTTGGAAAAGAAATAAAGTTGAATATTTAAACCTGGCGTTATTTGCTATTTTGCACAGATCTGTTCGAGGATATAAAGCCTGTTTTGTTGACTTTATGCTCTAATCCGGGCTACTTTTAAAGCTGCTGGTACTTGTTTAATTTCAGTGTTAACTTTAAATTTAGACTATTTTGGTGCTGAGTTATTACTGGGTCTGAATTTGTAAAATGAGACACTGAGACTCTGAGAGTAATTGTCAAAGTGATTGAATTCAAAGCCGTCTCTCGGGCCTTTAAACACCCTTTAGAGATGCGTCTCTGTGATGTGAGTCAGAAAAATGCAGTCCAAGTTATTTAATAAGCTGAAACAGTTTAGAACAGCTGCAACTCAGGAGTTCGATGTAAAAAAAGAAATGCAATTAATTTTATAAGTGGTGCAAAGAAAAGAAAATGCACCATGTTACACGGAGACACCCTGCTGCGTCAGGATGGGAGCGTATTTGCGCAAATATTCCAATAAAACAAGCATGAAATTATCAGTATTGGGCTGCAGCTGATCGATCTGGCAGAAAAATGTAAAAAAAGGACCGCTTAGCTCTTAATGTCTGCCAGGTGTGTGTGTGTCGTTTTGATCGTTAAACCTCTAAAAATATACAAAAAAATTCTGCAGGGACACACACACAGAAACACCTTTGAGCGAGAAAATCTTCACAACACACACACACACACACACACACACATATATATATACAGGAAGGCAGGAAGGAATAAAACTTCCAAACATTTCTGTTAATATTTGAATTAGTTTAAATAAAGGTAAGCCATTTGGTTTAAATAAAAAAACAATTATATAAAAGAAATGTTTTTTGGCAGTAAAAATAGCCCAATAGTTTTATGATATTCATCCATATATATCTGTGTTATTTCCTAACATTTTTTCCAGTTCTCAAGTCTAGCATTTAAATTCAGACTCAGTTAAATCAACCATAAGCTAAACTTTAAACAAAGATGTAATCTTTTACTCTAAAGCTTGCACGCTTTGGTTCAAGCTGAAGACACACACTGAATCAATCAGTACATACATGCATGATTAAATCTATCCAGGAACATTTAGCTTATTTTCACACCCTGCTGATTAAATATCTTATTTATTTTTCCTCATTTTCATTTAAGTTCACACAGAATGGCTCAGACACCAGTCAAATAACTGGAAGTTTCAGAGCGTTGAAGTATTTAATTCTAATCCAAGTCTGGTTTAGATGGATCACCACGGTGAAGCTCGGGGACAGAAAGCTGGTGATCACACAGATTTTAGCACCCAGACTGCAATAAATAAAAAAGGTTACCTGATAGGGAAATGTTTTGAAAGAAGCGCTAACGCTCAAATTGAGTCTCTTCATTTTTGGATGATCAGATTTAATTCAATTTGCTTAGAGGTTTTATCTTTATATATAATTTTCTTTAATATGTTTGTATTCCCAAAGCCGCCTTACAGGAGCTGTGTTAAACACCAGATTCTTATCATACACCAAAACACCTCTGATTTCAGAACTTATCAGACTGGTGACTCTGCTTTCATCCAGCTCTCTTGCTTTTTGCTTAATCTAAACTGAGCATTTATTTAGAACATACTAAGTCATGGAAAATTGGGATTCTCCTATCCATGGAGACATAGACACTATCACACAATTTCAGAAAGTTTGTGCTTCAACAATGTTAATGATCCACCCGAAAAAGAAATCTTTCTGTTAAAATGAGCCGGTGAGGAGCCAAAAGGAGAAAAACCAAAGCAGACAGTGTTGAGACTGATTGGCAGCCGGGGAGAGGAGTCAGTTTTTTTAAGGGGGAGTAGTAGCCAATGCACCTGATAAAATAAGCAAGTTTGACACCCCAGGACTATGTTTGTGTGTGTGTGTGTGCGTGCGTGCGTGCGTGTGTGTGTGTGTGTGTGTTTAGCTGTAGCTGCACATCAGTTTTCCACATTCCGAAAGAGGTAAAATTTGCCAATGCACTTCTCCTTTGCCTTTTTAATTTCCTTTTTCCTTTGTGCATCATTAAACGTGACATGGTTTATGGAGTCTCCTTTTGTAGTAGAAGCAAACGTCAGTTTTTGAAATCATTACCAAGATAATTTGACTTTTCCACCAAACTTTTTGGTCTTCATGTGAGTTCTCCGTAACCCTTAGAGTTAGATTTAATATAATCTGTAAAACCACTACGAATTTGCCGAAAAGGGTTGAAGTTTTACACTCAATGTGTCACCACAGAGAATTTGAATCGGCGTCATAATGAAGATAATTCATCACATTAGTGGATAGTGATGGATGCACATTCATGCAACGTGTCAGTGGTGCGTGCCATGTTGCAACACTGTAGTGTTTCCGTTCAGCTCCACACGGGTGATCAGTTATAACTTATTGTGCAGCTCATATCTCTGATGTGGAGCTCTTTTCTCTGGGAAAAGTGAGGCGATTTGGTTTAGAGCTCCATTCATGCCAAACCGTGCAGCTGTGCCATGCTTCCATTCTCCACTCCAGAGTGCCAAGCCAAACAGGCAAGATAAACTCATTCGTGGAGCACCCCTCCTCACTGTCTTTGCTCCTTCAGCCTCCACAGCAAAGTAGGGCGAGTGGTGCATTCTGGGACAAACCCCTGCAAGTTCAGCAAGGGCAGGAAAAACAATGTGACTGTGTTGTTTGAAATGCATCATTTAAAATTAATTCCTCTCATGTATTTTTTTGAGAAGAGATTCGAGGCTGCCAAAAGTACAAATCGGGATGAAATTTTTTCCCAATGTGAGTCGTGCTGGGTTAATTTTACCATGTGCCAGTGTGTGGAGCCAGTGTTTGTGTTATTTTTATATCACAATTTGGTAAATGGATTAAACAAGACCTGATCTTGTGTGGTTTATTACCCAACACGCTTTTTATTAGTGTAAATAGACTCTAAAACTGACATAATCTGGCTCTGGCTCAGTTTTAGACTCTGGAAAACTTACAAGACAAGACAATGCCGCATCAAGTTAACCTAGTCTGTATTTGCTTTAGCATTATAGCAGGCTGGCACAGCTCCAGAATCAGAGGCTGATGAGCAGCTTTAGGTGTTGTGGTTTTTCAGTTATCATTAGTAAATCTCACACCTCTCTTCTGAGACTTATCACAGCTGAGGTTTTCTCTCCTCTCGCTTTAATGGTTGACTTCCACAGGCCACACTTGCTCCTTGGCGTTTGCTTTTTCTGGCAGAGCCATTCCTCGCTGCCCTGCTTTAGGGAGTTATTCAATTATAAATCTTCCAACCTCCTTTTTACGGGCCTGCCCCTCCTCCTCCGCTCACCGGTCTATGCGTTACCCTGCCAAGCCTAGTAAAACATGCTGCTCCGCTGGTACACCCCTCTCCGGTCTCGTGCCCAAGAATTTATTATGCTCAGGGTGGTGAAGCAGAGTGCGATGTGTTTTTGGAAAAGAGACCCCCCCTCAAGCCTCAGTGCCAACAGATGACAGTGACATATAGCAGGAAAGCCACCCAGAAGGAAAATGATCTCACACCTCAGCCACGCGCTTGCTGGGAGTGGGAGAAAATAGAGGGAGAAGAGAGATCTACGGTTGGGGGGTAGAGGGGACAATAAAATCAAGATGAAGAGAAGCAAGGACTGCTAAAAAGGAAAGGTAGAAAGAAGTAAAACAAACTTTGTAAATTATCTGATGATTTTGCAAGAGAAGGGAATAAAAAATGCCTGTGCTGGGTTCAGATGTTTGAGCTGTTTGTTAAAGTTGAACTTGTTTAATAATTTCCAAATAAACCAAACTATTTTAACCTCTAAGATATTATTTTCTCCATCAACAAAACTCTGGAGGAAAGCTTTGCTCCAGCAGGCATCCTAACACATCCACAGCTGCATTCAAGATTATAGCGGGGATTCAGTGCTGGTCAGAATTACTGGCAGCCCTGAACTGTAAGTATTTTTCAATTAATGCTAGTAAACCAGTTTTTGTATAAATAGGAAATCAGTTTAGTGTTACCACAATCTTTTATGTACATACAATACCAGTAAAATGTTTGGACACACTTCCCAACAGAATCTTATGGGAAAACATGTCCAAACTTTTGACATACAGGTTTTGGAGCAGCAAATGTTCGTATGTGGATTATTTATCTCTCAACGAAGGTCATATTTTGGCAAGACAATGCTAAAATGCATATTTTACATATGAAAACAGCATAACTTCATAGTAGAAGAGTCCATGTGTTGGACTGACCTGCCTGCAACCCAAACAGTAGTTCAAAACGTCATGAAACACAAAATGCAATTAAAGGGACATTGTGTAACATTTCCTGTTGTTTACTGGACAAAATCGATATCTACAAGTATACATGGGTTAATATAGGTTTATTATGACCTCCACTAATGATCTGACACATTTTGGCACACGAAGAATTTTAGATTTGTTCATACATATGACGGGTGAGCCAGTTAGGGCAGCACCATGGTGGTATACCATCTTGGAACTACAGCTGCCGGCAAGGAACAAATCTCATCAACTACGCGTTTTCCTTGCGAGCCAGCTCACATTGAGACGCGGTAGAAGATAAACGAGAGCAGCTTATTACCCTGGCAAGCTGGAAAATCTGTTAAATTGTTTTCACAAAATTGCAGCACCATGCATATGCAGCAGCTGCACGGGAGCCATTTCCACCAATCGCTAGAAAATAAGGGGACTTTAAATGCAGTGTGACCAGACAACACAAAAAGAGGACATACAAAAAGGAAAAACATCGGGCTAGCTTTCCCCAGGAAGAAGGAGATCAAGAAGGCGAAAGATTTAAAAAAGGATGCTAAAGTTTCAGCTTTCTCCTCGACAAGTAAGCCAGTGGTACTGCCTAAATGAGCCTAAAGCAAAATTTTTCGTTCGGTTTTGTTAGACAGTGTTGCTCGTTACCATGAGCAGCATAACAGTAGTTTTTGCTAAAATACACCAGCCTTGTTGGTGCAGAAGTGTATGTTTACGTGGTTTCAGTTGCTTTCAGAGTAATGGTGAACACCAGTTTTCAGTAACGGTAAAGCCGGACTAAAAGCTGGTGGGAAGGCTTGAAAAGCTGACTTTACTACGACAAAAGCCGGTGTTGTGTCAAGGCCAGTTTCCCTGTTAAGATCCGTCCCCTTTGTGAGAAACATTCTTCCTTCTAAAGACAGAGGAGCAATGTCGGACAGTAAATTTCCATCCACCGGATTCCTTCCCCCTGACCAATTATGATCCGGAGGAAACCTCATCACCCGAGTGTGTGAAGTTTGAAATACAGGAACTGTGTTACTGGTTAAAACATACTTTTGTATTGGTCACATATGTATACTGTTATGCTGGTATTGTAAAGAAAAAAGGAAGTAGGCGAACTGCGTTGTTAATATGGTGGCATAAATAAAGTTAACATTCAACTTCAAAAGTAAATTCTTTGTGTGTAAAAGTGAACACCCTATTAACAATCGGGTGACATGCTTTCATCTGTGTTGTTGAGGCTTTTTGAGATATCGCGGCTACCGTTGTTACAATAAGTGTTTCAGAAAGGGAGATGCTAGGAATGTGCAATACGTTAGAGGGTAATACATAATTCCAATGCTAGATGGCAGTATCTCTTACACATGTCCCTTTAAAGAATCAAAAACAGCTTCCTAACATCTGGAACTGGGGTTGCTTAGGATGCCGTGGCTGGCCAGCAATGAGTCCTGAAATGGCCAGCTGTGTTTATCTTGGGGTAAATCTAGTATTGTTCAATAACTTTAAAAATCTTATGAAGAATATGTAGACAGTACAAAAACAATTTGTACGTATTTCCAAAGATAACAGGAATGCTGTGCTAATTATTTACTGCAGATCCTACTTTTTACCACAAACCAAAAAGCCATCAAAGCTGTCTCCATTTTCAGTCTTCCTGGTGCCCAACTGCTCTCCAGCTGGCAGCCTCATGCCCTCACCCTGCCCATGAAGGTTGGCATTACCACCACATCCTCTCTCCAGGATTTTTTTTATGTAGAAGCATGTGCCTGTATTTTGTGCGCCGTGCTCTGCAGGTAGAAGTTCTCCAACCACAAAAAGAAACTCTCTCCCTTTACAGGCCTGAGATCAAAGGCAGCGATTGTGTCATGTCACCCACGGCAGCCCCTAAACCACTTATTGCACTAAATGAGAGCTATTAGCCGTAAAAACAAAGACTTAAAACTTTGTCATTTAATCAAAAAGGGAGCAGGAAACACAATTAACTCATGGGCCAATATGTGTCAGAGAGGGGTCAGACGAAAATCGTGTGGGCTCCTATTACAGTTGTGCGATCCATGGCCTGGTGGTCTATGTGCGACCTAATGAGTCAGTAACCCCACTCTGGCTACAGTCCAACCTCTCTGTCTGATCTCTGAAAAGACAAAGTGGGCTGCCGTCCACACCAGTCTTCACCCTGAAGAGCAGTGTATGTAGGAAAACCAGCCAATTAATAGCTGGAAACCTCCTTCAGAGCCTGTACCTCTCTGTCACTGTCTGCACTTTCTCTCCTTACCTCTCTTTCCCTATTACATTTGGTTTTCTCCCCTAAATAACGTCTGCAATGGCATATTACAACTTGGAAATGGATTTTAAAAGGGAGTAGAGAAGGGTGCCAGAATGGGAAAAACATGGATTGGCTCAGGGAAAGCAGATTAAGTGGGCATGCCAAACCTCACGCTTTGTAAGAAACAAGAATAAGGCCCTTTTTATATTAATGCTCTGAGTTAAGGACCAACCGCATAGTGGAGGGAAATCAAAAATCCCACCCTCTTCGGTGGAGGGAATGAAAATACCAGGCGGTGAATTGTCACCTCATACGAATCCTTTCCCCTTCAGTGTCACCGGAGTGAATAATGCTGTAAGGTGCTGCAAGGCTGTCAGCGTCATAGCTGCAGGTCTCTGTGTGCTCGGAGAACTGTAAAGCCAATTCCCAGGCCTGCAAACATCCTGTAACAGCAACATAAATCCACTTATTCAGGGCTTTGTGTCTGGTAATAGATGTTATGCCACCCTACGTAGATGTGATATGATAGGATTGATTGCTCTGAAATTCACTCAGGCTCCTTTCTAGCACCGCCCTGCCACCCAAACTGTCGGCCTGCGAGCCGTTCATCCCATGTTGCCTCTGTTGGTGGTCCCTGGTGTAAGCTATATTTTCCCCCTACTTCTCTCCCTCTCGCTTGCTCTCTTTTTTTTTATAGCTAACACAAAATTGTTCCTAATTCGCTGCTGCTAGAGGGGGGTAATTTGCGGCTTTTGGCTGAGTGTTGCAAGCCCCAAATTTAAAAAAGCTGCTGAGTTGGAGGCGTTCTGTAGCAACAGTGGGGAGAAGAGAGACAGAGAGAGGGCCTAAATTCAATCAGCTGAAAAGGAAAAACAAAATCATGATAAACCTCAAAAGGCTGAGGACTGCAATGCAATAATAACTGTTGGGTAATGTAGACCATAGCCACCAATAATTATGGCTCTTTGATAAAATGATGGGGATAATTTCTGTTCTTCTAAAAACAAGTTAATGCGATCTGTGAAGACACTCCTATTCTAATCTGACTAACTTGCATAAAATAGAGCTCATATTTAGTTTTGGTCTGTCTTTTCTTGGTTTTGTTCAAATAGAAAACTCTATAGTTGACTGAATAAGAGAAAGCCTCTGAATATTCTTAAGCAATTTAATGAGAGCAGTATTGTACTCCAGCAATCATCTCTCAGGTAGGACTTGGGTCAGGGGAACAGCACTGGTGTACTCTACTTAAAGCTTCTTTGTTAAGCATTTATAAGAATAAATTAAGAGAGAAAAATGCAATGCGGCTATAATATAAATTGTGTTAACTTCCATGACAATTTGATTTGTCATGTTTTTAATTTATTTAAATTCATCCTCTGTCTGTTATGCCCCACCACAATGTTTCTGAATGGTTTGAAAAGCATACGTTACATGTAAAAAATGGCTGAATAAACAGGTGACACACTCTTAGAACATGCTTAAAGCTAACCTAAAACAGATTTGTAACTAAATTACAGACCCAAAAAATGTTATATACCAGATGTTATACCTCAAGGTTTTGTGTCGGGGCCATGTTTTCTTCTCTATTCTTAATGTAATTGTTAGGTGGATTGTTAGGCCTGTATAACTGCGGTTCTGTTCTCCAAAATGCACTTCATAAACTACAGTTTGTCTTTAGTATTTGACAATGTAATCTTATTAAAAACAGACTTGTACTTAAATGAAAAGCTAGTTGTGCCAAGGAGACAGCATTGCAGCCTGGGGGGATAGGAAAAATTACAAGAACTTGTCACTTTATTATTTATTTTTTAGTTATTCATATGACATTATGGCGAATATAGTATTTTTTTTTTTTCGAGTTAGATAAGAAGATCAGCAACACTTTCGTGTGTGCACACCGAATGTGGATTAATACAAACACCTCCTTAGATTAGAGAGTGAGAACTGTTAACAAGATTGCAATAGCTCACTTTTAAAATATTTATGTACATTTAACAAACAGCATTTGACATTTAGTGAGTTTTAAAAGTTCGAACTTTGGGAGAATTTCGCTGCTAATGGACAATACCAGTTGAGTCTCACACCAGCATGTGAAATGGCTATACTGGTCTACAGTGCCAAATGTAGCAGAGATTTACAATACAGTTAAAAAATTGTTAAGTTTTCACACTTTATGGGCTGCGTAATCATTATATGCCTACATCTGCCTTTTAAATTACAGGGTTACATTTCTCAATATGTGAAGCTTCTGCGGATTCTCAGAAACTGTAAAATTACTGTTTCTAAGGCTAAAAAAAACATTACAAAAATGATTGTGTTTTTCAGTACAGATCATGTATGATCCTGCCCAAATATTATATCTTCAAAAAGGCTTTAGCACCAAGATGTAGACTACACTACGGACTGTCATCCAAAAACATTCTACTTTTCTGTCTGCTGAGGTTGGTTAGGTTTAGGATAAAAAAATTACATGGTTTGGTAAAAGTTTGCTTCACATTAACCTCAATACCTTGCTTTAGAAAACAACAGACAATGACAAACACTACCATCTCCAGATTTTGAGGCTTTATTGTAATACTACACATTAAGGACCTATTAAAGAGTTTCTTGTAAAGCTGGGCTGGTATTACCGTATTTGTCATCTCCAATATGGAGGACTGAAACTGTCAAAATAAAAAATAAATACAGAAATATAAAATGGCTCAATAAACAAATTCATGTACCAATAAATTATACAACAAAATGTAAGAAGTAGTTTTTCCACTAAGAAACCTGTAAAACATGACACAAATGCATGTTTCTTTTGACATTTCCAGCTGCTTTAAATTAACTTATTAACTTAACAAGATAACATCTTTGGTTAATTTAAGCAAAAATCTGGTGCTTACCTGTCTAAGATAAACAGCCCTGCATCCATCTTGAAATGAATTTGGTCTCTCAGACTTCTCCATCTTTCAAAAGATTCTCCAGTATTGATCCTCGTTTTATTGCGTTTTTGGTCGTTTGCTTTTTTAGCAGGATGCCGAGGCTTTTTCGGTTTTTCTGAAACTATTTCTGGTCCGCTTCTTTTACCAGCTTCCATACCTGCAGGCTCTTTAGGCGACATAAAATACCAAACGCTGCGCTGTTGTTTGGCAACCTTGGGGAGTCTCATATGATTGGTTAAGGAACCAGGAAGATGTAAAGTAGCTACACAGTAGCTGAGTCCTTCTATGAAACGGGTGCTATTTCCACTTCCAATTAAAAAATTTTAATTAAGGGCAAAAATTATTATAAGAAATCCACAATACAAAAGATAGGTCCTTCATTAGATATTAATAATTAAAACACAATTCAAATTTAAAACAACTTCACAGTGACGAAGTGGTAAATTTCAACATAAAATGGCTGCCATGGTAAGCTAGCTGACTCTGCATTTTTTTTTTTTTTTTTTTTTTTACCATTAATAGTGTTTTTTCTTTAAAAAGAAAAAAAAAGTATTTTGCGTGACGGGGTGGCTTGAAGGAATCATCCTACCTATTAAAAAATCAAATAAACAATGTAAAATAGTGTGGGAACTTGCCTGCTTTTGAACTTGGCTCCTACAGCGGCTCACATGATGTCATTTCCTGTTTGTGATGCCATCTAAAAAAAGAGGTTGTTTTTTATGGCCAAAAAATGTAAGTGTGATGGGGTGGTAAGTCAAACTAAGGGACACATTGAAATTGTAATTTGTTTTTTTTACTAAAAATATTATTCATATAATATAATATAAAAGATTCATTCTTATAATAAATATAGTTCATAGTATCAAGTATATTCATTTCATCCCAAAAACAATTAAAAACTATTTTTAAAAGGTTTTTGGTGTGTTGCATGCAAATTTCTTGTTGGTCACTGCAAACATGGAACAAATGTGCATTAATGAATTAGCAAGTGCAGCTTTCATTAGCCTGTGTAGTTTGTTGTTTGTGGACTAATAAGGTTAAAATGACATATAGTGCTGTTTTAATTTATTTATTTCTTTTTTCTTTCCACTTTTCTTTTTAACATAGTCCCCGCAGTTGATTCTTCACACAGTTTTGTTTTATTTTGCCATTTCAGTTAGTTCTAAAAGTGAGAAGTATTAATAAAGGAGCTCAAATAATTTCAATAGTTCACACATCTCAGCATTGTGTATGGTTTATTTAAAGTGTTTTATAAGTGTTTATAGGCAGGCCAAATCAGTGAACAAGCAAATAAATAGATATTGTCAAAACGAATTTAAAAAAGTTTAAATTAGGCTAAAGTGTTCACTGTTTTTAGAGAAACTTCGAGTTTGTTTAAAAAGCTTTAAAAACCTATAAGAATGATATATTTTTTTAACAGTATTGGTTTCAAATATCAAAAATGTATATTCAAGTGACCTTCTGCCTAGTTATTGCTGGAAAGATGGGCAAACCGGAAGTGAGAGATGGGTCTACTGACTGTGTGTCTGGAGGTCTCTTTGCACCAAACGCTCCATGGGAAGAGCTCCGCCTCGTCGACGCGAGGACCCTAAGATGTGCACATTTATTAACAGGGCCTTCCTCACTCTCATCTCATCCTTGGTGGTTCACGCTCTCCTGGGGGGTAAAAGCCTGCATGGATGTTTTTCTTCTTTTTTTCTTTTTTTAATTCCACATGGTTTTTCGCTTCCACAACAGCACGTCATTACCCGAGTGTTTAAACACTTAAGAACAGTTTAAAAGGGTGAGGAGGTAGAGGAGGAGGAGTGAAAAAACACTTGCAAGCAATGAACAGCTCGACATTAACTCTGTATCACTCGAGGGAGCTGAAAAGGCAGCCCTGTAAGCGAAATTAAGTCAATAAATAAATGTGGTTGTTGTCAGATGTCTGGAACAGCTTGAGAGGGTTTCAGCAACAGTGCAGCCTACCATTTAGAAATGAAGGGTGAGAAGTTTGGGCGGCCCTGGAGAATCAGAAGCTACAACTTGCTGAGTGCCATTGGTTAATGAGAGAGGGTTTGCTCCATGATGAATTTAAAAATGAGAGAAATATTTGATCTACACAAAACCACAGTTTATTGAAAGTCACAATGCCTGAGAGCCTCTCGGCACTCTCATAACAAATGAGAGTTTATTCTTTTGTACAGATCCCACATGAGCAGCTTCTGATAACGATACTACTCCCTCAAAGGTCTGCTTTTCCACAGCAGTCAATCAGAGCAAAAGTGACAACAAACAGCAGAAGAGACAGGAGCTGTCAGCTGGACTGAGCAGGCCTGCTTCATTTTATGACCGCACCAAATTAAAATACTTGTTGAAAGAGAAGTGACTGCAGCCTTTCCTCTGAAGGTCGGCCCTGGAGGAGCACCAGCAGAAAATATAAAACACAAGGAGAAGCAGTAGCAGCTGGATGAGTGTTTTTCCAAGTTAAAGCAATTGATCAGCAAGAGTCCAGAGGAGGACGGGGTGGGTGGGGGGAGCATGGTTCAGAGGAAGCTGCAGGTGTGGAGAAGAGAAAACACAATCACATCTCAAGTCAAACAAATGCGTCTCCACTGATGGAGATGGATTGAGGGTCAGCATTCCAATCCACGCTGGAGATCCCAGCGCTTAGCCCCAGGACCTCGCTCTCAGCTCGTCTGATGCTGCTGCTGCTCCTGGGCCAAACATCTGGACGCGGAGTTAAGGGAAGTAACAAAGAGGAGCAGAGGAGAAAGTTTTCAAGAAGGAGACAAGAGTGGGTTAAAAAGGAGGGATGAACTGAGGTCAGTAGAGAGTAGGTGAAACATGTTAAACGACCAGCCGTGTTTATCTTGGGGACTCCCATGAAGGAGGGAGCCCACATAAGTGAGCTTGTGTCGGTTGAGGAAAGTTCACACCCGACTTGTCCTTGCCTGCTATTTTTTCTTCATCTGCTTCACCTCTTTTCAACATTTTTCTAGCATCTACCAGGCAGCTGAAGGTCAAACGGGGAAGTAAATGGGGCAACATTGTGTAATCCTTCAGCCGACAATTAATTCCCTTCCACTTCACAGAGCAAAAGATTCAAACTGACCACTAAAACTTCGCTTTCCCGCTTTTGTATGCTTTTCCCTAGGAGTCCTATAAAACCTGCTCAGCTCTTGTTTTCTCTACAATTCAAGTGATGAGCTAGAGCTCATAAATAAAAAAAGTCAGAGGGCACACTGAGGTCCCAGGCTCTGTAAAAGGTTGTGGTAGCAGCTCTGGAGCTGGTAGCAGCAGTGGAGAGGGATATAGACTCATATACACACACCTTGTGAACACTGGATGGCCTCGAGAGGACACGCTCTGTAAATTTCCTCCCTCCCGTTTGCTGTGTTCACTGTAACGGCAGCCTTAGCTTGTAAAAAGAAAAACCACACACATGACAGGTGCCACAGGAATGTGAAGAAGTGGATGATGAAATATTGGCAAGCTGCTTGCTTGTTACTTTCCTGTTTTTTCTCAGTATTTTAGTGCTTTTGTCAGAGGGACTGCGCTCAAGTCTTTGAGTGTAACTGGAAAAACTGCACTGGAAAACTCTTACTTCTTGGTAAATGTATGCATTATAAGGTGTCTACTCAAGACAATTAGCATTTGATCTTCAAACTTCCTTCACAGAAAGTTTAATTATTTAAAAAAAAAATTCTAAAGTGTAACAAAAACTTAAGCAGTTAAATAAAGTAGGGATACAGACACGTTTCCTTTTAATTACACTTTTTAAGAGATTTGAAGATGCAATTTATTTTAAATTTTCATTTAAATGTATGTCCACCTTTGCTGAATTTAAGATTTCAGTCCATGGTTGGTATTTTCTGATTCTTCTCTTCATCATGCTCCATCGTTTTCAGAAGCAGACAGATCTGGACAGGTCAGTCCAACACACACTTTTTCTATGACGCCACATTGTTGCAAGTTATACAGAATTAAATCTGACATTGTCCTGCTGAAATAATCCTGGATAAAGACATTACCTTAATTGAAGCATATGTCTTCTATCAGTTCACACATGAGCAAGTCACTTATGTCATGCCCCCCACACAGACACAGTTTTTTTTCACACCTTCCATTGATAACTACTTGGATGGTCTTTCTCATCTTTGGCACAAAGCCCCAGCAGTTAAAATGTGTATGTATGAATGTTAATCTCCCAGAGCCACCCGAGGGCGTGAAGTTCAAGAGCATCCAACCATGGTTTCTGTTCTTCCAACAGTCCCACAGTGTTTATGTTAAAAGGCCGAAGTTCTTTAAAAGCTGGCATTGAATTTTAAATAATATTTTATTAATCTATTTTTGTAAAACCTATATATAATTCTGTGACAGTTTCAACATCATGAACCATGACCCATCTTTACTTAGAAAGACTTAAGTTTTTGGTAGATACTCCTTTTATATTCATTCATGACACCCTAACCTGGTGGTTATAAGTAACAGTGGAGAACATAGTAACTTTTCTCTTTCCAAGCCTCTCTCCCAATCCCTTTGTTGTTTTATTTTTGTTTGTTTTTTTGTCATTTTTGGTGGCATGAAAATTGAAATCAATTTAAATTTTCTAAATACAAAATACTTAGTCAGGGAACACAGAGAAAAATTTTTCTTTGGACTTGTGACTATTGAATAAAGCTTCTAATGAATAAATGAATGACAGATTTAAACTTTAAACCCTTTTTTGGGGGGGATGGATGTTTTTAATTGTGATTTAAATTCAGTCTATAATACAACTTATTTCTCTGCGTGTAAATGTAATGTATGAGAAATAATAATCCATTTGACCGTATATTATATGAAATATAATTACAACATTCATAATTGAGTAAATGCACTTGGTTTCATTCCACCACTGCTTGCATTTATCTGTTGTGGATAATGTGTGTGTTTTTACTGCTGATGGCAGAGTTGAGAATTTATTTTAACAGATGTGAACTCTCCGTGCCAGGGTGACCTCAGGTCCTACTTGAAGCTGATCTCTTCGCTCTGGAAAAATAACACTCGTTTTAACAGACTGACCTGTGAAAGAAAAAGCTCGCTAACACACTGCCATAAGTCGAGGAATAAAGCTACATTTCCTCTCACAGAGTAATTGAATCTCAGTGTAACCTTATCAGTGCATGCCTTGCCTTGACGTGTAGTGCATGCGTTGGGTTATGTCCTTGTCTTTTGTGAAATATTACAGTTACAGTAAGCAGACTTTACTGTAAAACCAGAAGTTATATTCCTTTCAGAATTTGATATATAGAGCTGGATTTATATTCTCATTGACTGAAAATGGAGGGTTTCATACCAAATGCACTGCACATTAACAGCGCAGAGCATGAGTTAGTGGAGTGCAGAGGTTGCCGACAAGAGCCATAAAGGAGGTGGATTTATGTGTCAGAGGGATACAAGCGGGAGGTCAGAGGCAGAATGAAGTGTGTAGGGTCGACAAGGATGAAGAGGCAGCAATGTTTAGAGAGAGGACAAGGGAGAGTGATGCTAATTTATACCCAGCTAATTGGAAACAGCAGAGCCCTGCACCTGAACCGCATTCTCAGCCCCGTGGCCAGCGCCGGGCCCAAGCAACGTGGGAGGGTGATGAGGGCCAAGCAGGGTGGGGATGGGGAGATGGGTCAGTGTCAATGACGGCCTTGTTGGTTAAGTCCCATGCAGACCATGGACTTTTTTTTAGGTGTGTGTGCATGTGGACATGCAGGATGTGCACATCTGAGCAGAATTAGTATGTATGAAAGAAACTTTCTTGGGGTCATGTTGTTGTTGTGGCAGTCTCACAAATACACACACACATGTATAAGCCAGGACCAGACTGAGGACCACCCTGCTTCTACAGAGAGGGAAGAACAGTTTAATGTGTCATGGTTTCAATCTGACACGATCTAACATATGACATGGCTGGACTTCAGCAGTCTTAGCTTCCTACTTAAATAAATACGACAGCCTTCTCAGTTAATAACCGTGCAGTGACCACGTTGAATCATAGCATCCGTTAATTATTAGATGAGTACGTGGGCTCATTTTTCAAATCCCTGCTGCTCGTGCGTTCTGCAATTTTTCGGTAACTGACGGTGTATTCAGATGTTGGCTGTGACTTTGTGTCTGGCCTTGAGCTAAAAATGAAGTAATATTGGAATTTAGATTGCAAAAACATTGATGTTGTTTCATATCTGCATGATTTGTGTGCACTGCAGAGCATCAAGTCTTTGAACCAGAAATTCCCAACTAGGCACACTTGCACCAAAGAAGTAGCTGGAAAAGTAGCTTTTCTCTGTATTTTACTTCCAATGAGCCGGACTGCATGGAAGCTGAGAGTGGATTTATTTGTTTTTTTTATATCATTTTAAAATCACAAAGCTCATTTTCACATGATTACAAGTGAGTTTATCTCTTTATCTTAAGAAATTAGCCATTTCTTGAGATAACTGCCTAATGTAACTGATTATCACAAGATAAGTAGTTTTTTTGAGATCACAAAATGAAAGTAGCAAAGAAATATCTCCTTGTTTTGTTAGTTTATTCTGCCATTTTCTCTCTTTCTTTTCCCCTCATCTTCTGACAATGTGCTCTTGGCTTTCTTTGATAAATCAGCCATGTGCGTGTTCAAAACAGCCATTGTGTTGATATCCAGTTGCTGGTGTGTGACGTGGTTCACAAAGTGGACTCGGCTGTAAAGTTGCGCAACATCCCAGAAGAAAAAGATGTGAAGGGCTGTTTCTCAGCTTTGGGATGCTGCTGGGCAACAAGGGCCCCAAGAATGTACATAAGAAATTATACTGGGCCATAAAAATGAGAAAGATACACAAATTTTTATTATCAGAAAGTTGCATAGTGCTCCTTTAATTGAACTCAACTAAATAGTTATTACAAATAGTGACAGTAGTTCTGCAGCAAAACAATGAATACTAACTATTAGCACATCATCGTCATTTTAAAGCACTGACAGTGCAGATTCAAGACTCCTGTGCAGTGGAGATGAAGGAGCCTCTGACTGAACACATAAGAGGGTGTGCGGTCTTGTCCATTACGTGGAGCAGCTCTTGCAACACTTTCCCTTAATTGTCAGCTTCAGGAGTCCCAGAGCTGGCTATCTTTAGAAGTTCGTTCAGTTTCCTTAACTCACTGACTCTAATGCTGCTTCCACAAAAAGCTGCTTCAAAAACAAAGAAACAGTTTTCCACCAAAGAGACAGTAGATATGAAGCATGTTGCTCTAAACACTGAAAGACCTAAGCCTTGTAGTTGGCCTCAGTCTTAAAGTTCTTGTCCATTCTGTTGTCAAGGTAAATACCAAGACCCTTTGTCCCTGTTTTACAGTTATTAGGAATAATAAGCAGTTTAATGAAGACATTTGGAACACAGCGGGAAGAACACAGCTTAGGATTGCATCACAAACTTTGGGACTTGATTTATGCCTGTTTTCCTAACACTGTTGCTTGCACTTTTGATAGATCAAGTCATCATCACAGCGCTAAGTGATGGGCTGTCAGCACCCACACAAAGACAGACCTCCCTTTAATGCGCAGGAGATATCGAGCCAAATTCCTCTAAAACAAAAGAGCATACGCGAACATATGGGGAGCATATTGGTAGCAGGGTTCTGATCACACGAGGTTCTTCCGAGGAGAAGAGAACACGGGGGGAGATTTCCATGTGGTGGGGGATGTTTTCTTTCCCTTTAAAGGCGTGTCAGTTGTCTGCCCTGCTTGAGGTTATTTGAGAGAAAAAATTTCTTTCTGCTTCATCACTCCCCATGATTGACATCTGCGCACATGAACAAGTGTGTGCAAGCTATTTGCCAGTTATGGCACACACTCTTCCACTGTAGTGGTTTGGAAAGACATTTGTCCTATCATACTGCCTTTCTAATCGTCTACATCTATTCTGAGGACTGGTGCACATTAAAGCCACCACAATCTGTCTATTTCCCTCTCGATTTGTCTCGAACACACTCCTCTCACTCTGGCTCAGGCCTGTGCACAAACTAAAACATTTTAAAGACCATGTTATGCAAGAGATTGTTTATTTGGTCACTAACATCAAACTGTTTTTGTTTTTCGTTTCACATTTAAGTCTTATATTTTTTATATTTCTGTTTTTCTGTATCTGATTAAGGTATTTGGATTTTTTTTAAAGAGAGATTACACACCCATAGTTACTGCATGTAAATTAGCATTTCCACATTGATTCCACTCCCCTCTCTGGGACACCGTAAAGCCACTGCAGCTGCACATCTTAATCTTATTTTGTCTCCATCCTGCATGTCATGTTTACTAGATGTTTCCCTCTTTTCTTCATTCTGCAGGATGCATGGTTTCAAAGGGACCACAGAACAAATCAGAGGCCTATCCCTGTGCACTGACGGCCTGTCTCTCATTTCAGATGGAGATAGAAGGGCATGTCTGCTCCTCGGGGCGTCGGTAGGGATCAGGGGGCCCTCTGCGTGGGAGCTGGACCATGACACACACCAAACGTTGAACCCACCACAAGTTTCTCAGCCTCGTGATCAGCTGTCTGGTGGCTACGGTACTTGGAAAGCTTTGCCTGCATCCCCCTGTTTGTGCAAGGTTGTGCGAGTGGAGCGTGTTTTGGGGTTTGGCATCATTTGAAAAGATATGACAACAACGGGCCCTTGAGCATGAGTTATTATGTGCTTGGCTGAGAGTGGGGAGCTTGTGTTGCTAGAATAGAAGTTGGATGATTCCCAGTGTTGTTTTGGGTTTGTTTGTCACAGCTTACTGTAAAGAGTCTCCTAAGACGCTACTATTTAGAGATTGTTTTCTGTGCTGTGGCTCTTGAAGTGGTGTCATGGGTCAAGTCAGCTTGTTTTCCTGGCAGAGGATGTGTCAGCGTTGTGGATCTGTGAAAACAACCGGGCAGCAGATCAGTTCCAGGTTGGCTGCACATAAGCCCACTGTATCTATGCAAGATGTGGCTCCAATTTTCGTGCATGTCTGTCTCCAGTTCTGGTCTTACAGGCCTCCATTATGAGCTCCTTCAGCTTTCATATGACACGCAGATACCCATCATAGGCTGCATGACAGCATATGGACCTGAGTGACATTTGATGTATGTGGCAGGAGCGAGTGCAACTCCTCTTTGTGTCTCCCATTCATGTGGTGAGTGCAGGATTAAGACTTGATCCAACAGAGCAGGAGCAGAGGAACAGGACTCAGGTCAGATCTGCCTTGAATTAAGCTGGGAATAATACAGTCACCTCCCCCAAAACCCTATAATACTAAAGGGTAACATGGGTGCACATGTGTGTGTTTGTTTTCAAGTGTATGAGACTAAACCACAGGCTAGTGTCCTTTACAGAGATGAGGGCTCTCAAACACAGCTTCAAAAGGGCCCGAACTCCCGCTCCCCAGTCATCGCACTCACTTACAGCCAATGGCGCATGTCACTTAATGTGGACCACACTATTCATCAATTATGGTGAGCTCCGAGGCCATCCAACACCCACACCGCAGCTCCACAAGGAGTGAGTTGTCTCAGACTCTGACTGAAGCCCCCTCCCAGAGACCTCAAAGCCCATCTGTTGCAGGAGGTGCAACGTAAGCGGGTGACTCCTCAGAGCTGTCACACTAAGAGAGCTCCAGCTTTTCCCAGCTCCTTTCATGCTGTGTTATCTCACCACAAGTCAAAATGAAAAGAAAGAAGAAAAAAAAACTTCAAATATGGTCTCCTGTGGAGTTCTGTAAGCTCCATGATAGCTCACTTCATCCTTATCCTAATGTAATTGTCATCTTCATCCCTCCACTTTTGCAACACACTTGCTTTGAAGCATCCCACAGTAGGCCGAACCCGGAGTTGGTGACCTTATCCTCCTACTCGCTGTTTGTCTGTCCCTTGGCATGCGAACAGAGTCAAACTGGTTCTCATTTAGCCTCATCATGATCTTGACATGTTGCCATAGTGCATTAGTTAAGCTTGAGTGCTTTTTAGCTTTCCAAGTGACAGAACGTATGTTAAGGCTGTAAGAGCAAAGATAAATGACAAAAATGTGGCCACCATACTTGGATCTTTTTTTTTTCCTTTTAAACAGACGGATGATGGAAGAAAGCTGAACCAGACTGGACAATATCATCCAAGACTCTCTCCTCCTCCAGTGCTTAGTCTCATCTGGACTGGACTCAGATCAGGTGAGAAAAACGAAGGGGAGGGGGGGGAACTCTCATGCTGGCATCTTCTTCTGTCGTTAGAAACACTTCAGCTGCTGGTACATGAGCAGCTGCTCCAGTGTGTGTGTCCGAGCAGCTGTGCGTCATTTCGTGTGTGTGTTGTCTGGCGGCTTCTTTCCTCTTGTATTTCTTTCTTCCTGTCTGTGCTAACACCTGTGTAAAGGAGCCATGTTTTATCTGAGTTTTCATTTATTTTTATGTGACACGGAAGATAACACACACACACACAAACTTTTTCATTAAGTGTTTGAAATTTAAGAGAGAGATAAACATTTTTTTTTCCAGGAACAAATGAGGATATTTTAAGTATGTTAATCTATTAGCCACATTACTTTTTGTGTTAACTTTGTTGCGCAAAAAAAAATGGCATATTTGTAAACATAGCTGCAGACCGGCTTTGTGACACAGCACGTTGAGTTAGACAGTTAGCAGAACAAAGAATTTTAATTTCTGGATTTAACAGGGTGCCAATAAAGAAAAGCAAGTTTGCATCTTTGGTGCTTGCATGAACAAGATCTTATCCATTATTTTTAGTCACAGCAGTTTAATTCAGTGTTATGTCAAAGTTTATAACATAAACAGTGCAGTTCACTTTAGCAGCATCAAAGCTCTTAGTAACCAAGCTCTATTGTGTCTTAAAGTTTTCATAATTAGACATTTTACCAGCAGAGCACTTTGCTCTCAGCCTGCAGATTTATTTGTGGTTCTTTGAGTTTCTGAAAGTAAAAGGGGACGCAAACTCTACAGTTTTTTGGCCCTTCTATTCCGAACCAGCTCCCATTTGGGGTAGGGGACACCTTTTCTACCTTTAAAATTAAGCTTTAAACTTCACTTTTTAAATATAAAGCTCACAGTTTGTGCTGGCTTGGCTGATACCTAAGACATTCCCTTTGTTATGCTGCAGGAGGCTTAGACTTCTGGGAGACACCTGACATTGCATGTAGCACTTCCCTGCACTTTTCTCTCTTTGCTCTTTATTTTCTATGTATAAACATTATTGTCACTAACCTGCTTCTCTTTTTCAATCTCAGCAAGTATCCCTGGCTTTACGTCATGATGCTTGTTGACCCCTTTTCCTGTGCTTTCCACTCCCAACTAGTCAAGACAGATGGCAGTCCTTCTTATGTTCGGTTCTGCTTCAGATTTTTTCCTCTTGTTAGGGAAGTTTTTCCTCTCCACTGTTGCCCGCTGTCCTGCTCAGCACGGGGAACTGAATAGACGAAAGGATTCATGCAATCCATTGGTTTCCTTAGCTAGGAAATTATATTGTATGAATTGGGTTGTATAAACAGTTATTATAAAATGAACTAATATATGTTATATCATAGATTTGTTTTAAATGGATTATAATTGAACTTCAAGGAATTATATTGACCGGGACTGTATCTGTTGAAGTGCCTAAGAATTACTTTGGTGGGAACTGGTGTGATGCAAAGCTGAATTGAATTGAAAATTGATCAAAGTGCATGAGAAATAACATTTACGTAAGAAATAATTCTGATTAACAAATTTCAAACATTTTGATGGTGTTTACTTAAATTTAGCCTACTTTCTTTTTTAATTGAAAACATTGTAACCATTTTATCCTCCTTTTTTGCACTTTGATAAATACCCTTTAACATAAAAAAAATAAAGGGAACTCCAATCAGATTTAATCTCATATTTTAATCTGTGTTATTCTGTTTTATGGTCCTCGTTGGACGTGCACAGCCGGAAGGAGCGAGCGTTGCTTCGTAAAGAAGAGCAGCCACACACGCTCGCGCTAGGGGCAAACGAAAACAGCACTAATAGGAAAAAGATGAGGGTGCTCGCAGAGAAAATGAGGATGTAGAGGGAGAAAGGATCATGAATATCAGACACCACTGGCAAACACAAACAGCTCTGCGATCACACAGAGAAAGATAGTTTCCAGAAACACATCCCCTGTTACTAACGGTGATTTGTGTCTTCTTCTGTGGTGATTGTCACATGAGGATTACTGTAAACAAAATGTTACACTCCCATTACATAAGCCTACATTTATAACAGTGCATTACTCACAAAGCTTATTGCCTTCTCTTTGATTTCTTTAATAAAATATTGACAACAAATCATCCACTTTTTTTTCTTTTTTTTTGAAGGGGGGGGGGAAGGATATAT
>JBAMHW010000023.1:5678054-5708420 GCA_037177495.1 Rhadinocentrus ornatus | reverse complement strand
TCGATATGTTCTGCGCATCACATACATACACACACACACACACACATATATATATATATATATATATATATATATATATATGCATCACAGAAAAATGCTAACTGTCTTGGTCAATCTTTCTTTACAGGCTCTGCACCCTATGATTATATAAAAGTGCCTGAAAATGAAAGATTTCCCACTCAAATATTATAAGAAGAATTACCAATGCAGTGCATTTAGAACAACAGTTTTTATTTGCTTTGCAAGCAGTAAATAATAATCACAGTTTACCTCAAAGCTGTAAACTTTCCCCCAACTTAAAAAACAATGTCTCCACCTTGTGGCATTTCTTGGTATTGCATATTAAATCCAGTGTTTTAACGCGTTTTTTTCCCCATAAAAGGGTTATGTTATCAAAGGAAATGCTAAGTTTGATCAATCTGGGCAATGAGGGACAAATAAGCTCTAAAATAATCACAATTTTTATTATAGGATTAGTGTAATTTAATATTTTCCCAAAAGAGCACTTTGTTCTCAGACTGTAGGTTTACTTGGGGGTCATTGAGTTTCTGAAAGTAGAATGGGAGGCAGAGCTTTCGGTTATTGGGCTCCTCTCTTATGGAACCAGTTCCTAGTCTGAGTCAGGAAGCAAGCACCCTCTCAATGTTTAAGATGATAAACTTATAGTTAGTGCTGACTTGAGTAATTGTTAGCCATCCCCTTAGTTATGTTGCTATAGACGTAGGTTGCTGGGCGACACCCTGTGATGCAAAAATGTATGACTTCACAGGGCCGATGGCACAGGAAGGTTAAAGACACTTATTGTATGATAAGGTTAGAGACATTGGACACTCTAAGGATTAATGTTTTAGGATTTTTTAATGAATAGGCTTGTATGAACACAATTATAAATTAGATTAATATGGTATTGGATTTTTATACCAATGAATTGGCTTGAAATGATCAAGTCTGTAAAATGCCTTGAGGTCACTTTGTTGTGAAGTGGCGCTATATAAAGACTAATTAATTTGGATGTGAACTCATTTTGTTGCACAAGTTTGCAGTAACAATAAAGTCTCATCTGGTTAAAAAGAAAATGTTCTGAATAGTTGTGATTATTTTAAAACGCTTTTATAAGAAAATATGTTTATGTTTACATATTAGAATTTCTATTTGCATAATTTCTAAAAATTAGAGGTAAGGTGATAAATTTATCTTAGATTAAAAAGTCTCACACAATAAAAAGGGGGTGTGGCATGTCTGGATGTGATATTTTCAGACTTTCAGAAAGGTCGAATGTGTTGATTTAAAATGTTAAATAGAAACCAGGTTGAACCTAAAATCGTCCCAGATTACCCAAATTCAGTTCTAACATTAATCATCAGACCATGCAGATTAACTTTAAAGCTTCTGGGTTTTTTTTCTCCTTTCTGTCCCAGTCAGATGCACAAGTACAGCTAATATTTATGAGCTTGTTTTGTTTCAAATTGAAGTCAAATTTCACCACTATTTCACCATTGAGGCTAAATTTATAAGTGATTATGTAATTAAATAACACAATCATAATATCACAAACATCCAGAAACCAAACAAAACTAATCAGTTCTACACTAATTGTTCATAAATGATTTAGAGATCAGTATTAATTTATGAAAAGGGAGAAACTAATCAGACTGTTGTATAAACTTAAGTGTGGCTCTTGCTTTTTAGTATCTAGGTGTCTGCAACTTCCATGGCTTTATCATGATAAATCCATCGAATAATAAAGTTACACGATCTCCTGGAGAACACAGCATTTAAAAGAAGTTCAGAGTCAGAGTCAAACTCACACAAACCATCAGCATAAATCAACAACCTTCAAAAGGATATACTAGAAGACCATACACACCAGCAAACCCCACATTATTCAAGAGTAATTACTAATCCATAAAGTATCATTTACCAACCATTTTAAAGCTTTCAAAGACCAAAAGCCCCCTTTCATAGAAAATAAGTAGTGGACCTCAGTGTTGAGGCAGGAAGTGCTCGAAAAGTTGTGAAAGCTAAAGATGACCTGATATTTCTGCATAAATATGACCTGTAACAATTCTTTAATTCAAGGAGAACCCAGTTAAAGAAATTAGACAAAAATTTGAATTATTTGTTAAGAAAAATTGTCCCAGATGGCATATCTGTGAGTGAGTTTGTGTCTGGAGTGACCTCAGTTGGTTGAGCCATAATTCAGAATGAAAAGCAGCAGCAACATAGGCCCAGACTATGACACTACCACCGCCGTGCTTCAAAGATGAGGAAAGCTTCATATGCTGGATTATGATGGTTTTCTTTTTTATGCAAATTATTCAAATTTAATGATTATTCAGGTCAAATGAATGCAGAAATAGAGACTTTGAGGCACCACAGTAAACAGCCTTTTGATGTGTTAGCTCGTGGGCCCGCAACTCAGTAATACAGAGCTAAAAGGCGCAAAGGTGCAACTTTTGCATATCTTAATTGAGATTATCTCTCATTTAGTTTTCTCGGTTTTTCTTCTTCCCACTTCAGTAGCCACGGAACCTACAGTGGCTCCGACCATACCTCCAAACGGCCCTCCGACAAACAGGCCGACCAGGGACCCCAGCAGGGATTCCCTTCCCACAAGACTGGGCAGCCACCTGATCCAGCCTATCAGCTTCTCCCACAGGCCCCGGAGGAAAGAGGGAGCGGGGGAGGATGTTGACATGGTGGTAGAAGGGAAAATACTATCTACATCCAAATCAAAATCACAGATGCTCCTCTCTGCTTCCTCCCGGACCGCTTCCAGTTCTTCCTCAGTAGCTTCTGGTGAGTTTGTGGGAGACTCCTCATCACCCTGCTCTTTTCTCCTCTGCCTCACAATCTCCAGCTGCCTCTGTCTCAGCCTCTCCTCAGCCTCCTGGAACAGAGCGCAGCTGAAGTGCTGGGTCCCACTCTTCTTCACTGCCTGCTCGACCTTCTCCAGCAGCTCCTCCACCGCTTTCTTCTCCTCTGGTCCACCACCGTGGGTTTCCAGGGTATGGTAGCAGCCACCACATCTTTCCACCAGCTCTAGGAGGTCTTTGCGCCATGTGGTGAGGTATTCCTCCAGCTGCTCATCTTCTTCCAGCTCCTCTATGTGGGTGAAGAGAACAATGGTGTTTCCACTTACAGCAGAAGGACCAAACAGCTTCTTCAGGACATCTAATGCCTTGGCCTCCCCATCAGCTGGCTGGTTCACAGGAACACAGAGCAAGAAGGCGTGTGGCCCTGGGCTGGACATAGAGATGAGGGAGGAGATGTGTTCTTTCCTTTTCTTTGGGCTGAAGGCTGAACTGAACCAGCCTGGACTGGAAACCACCACCATCTACAGAGAGGCATGAAGTTCAAACAATCAGAGGATTACTGGTTATGTGCTAAGTAAAAACATTTGTTCATACTCATTTATTTACAGCTCTGCGTCAAAGTCTTCTTCAGCTACCCATCATTTCTTGACATTTTGCTTCCAACGAGCCAAACTTTCTTTTAAAATGGTTTTAAGCAATAGTTCTCCAGGTTTTCTGAATAAAGGAAGCATAAACAAGACCCCTAACTCTAAGTATGAATCAATGTCGTGTTGACATATAACATATTGTATCTTTAGGCACTTTGTAACTAGCAGTGTCACAAAGACACATCATTTGTTCCAGTTTCTATTGTTGCATGTACAGCTAACAAAAATAGTACAGTTGGACATAAAATAGGATTTTTGCAGGACGCTATTAGCTAAAGATTTGCAGCATCTCATCATGGTTTGCAGTTTGTTGTTTAAAAAAGTGGAGGGCAAAAGATAAAGTGTCAGGTCTAAAAACCATCTACAGGATCGGAGTGATGTTCATTAGAAATAAGAGGACCTGACACAGGACCTGAGAGATACATCTGGATCTTCAGTTGATCTATCTACTGTTCAGCATCAGAAAAGCTTTCCATGTAGAGTGGCTTTTAAGAAGTAATTCTTAACAAAGGGAAACAGGGAGAAAAGGTAAATGACCTCAGAGCCTGGACCTTAACATTATATAAGCTGTGTGGGATCACCTGGAAGGACAACAAGGAAAAAAAAGGCAGCCAGCATCCAAAGAAAAGCTGTGGACAGTCCTTCCAGATGCTTGGAGAACTATTCATGAAGATAACCGTAGAAACATTTTACTGTAATTTGTTTAGGAGGATTCTGACTGTGTTGACGAATAAAACTGCTGCTGACTTTCAAGCTGGGGGACTCTGGAAATATCTGGAAAATTTGAGGAATGCCACAAGACTTTTGGCCAGTGCAGTATATAATGATAAAATACAGAAATTGAGGAGGAAGAAATCATTTTGCTCATGTACCTTCCTTCCTGCAGCCTCCCCTCTGTGTTTACTGCACTTCTCTTCTTCTGAGCCTAGCTGGTTGTCTTGCAGGCCCAGAATCGAGCAAACCGGAGGTTTGCTTCCTGCTTGTACCGGGCCCAGTACCACCAGCCTCAGCTCTGCAAAGAACAAGACAAATGCATGCTTTTCATACAGTAGCGTAGCTTATAGTCTCCGTGAAGCGGCGCATTGTGTGTTTTTAACAGCTTCGTCTGCGCGCGCATACTCAAACTAATGTTGTTTACATGCAGTTTATTCCGATAGTGGCCATTTGTGCCGTCACGTGTGTCATCGCCTCGGATCCACAGAATCGCTTTAAAGTTTCCGAGAAGCGGCTGCGCCCTTTGCAGCTGCCGCTTCTTCTCAGCGCAAACCGCAAAAAACCAAAATAAAAGCCGCAGCGGAGCATACAGATCCGCCTGCCGACTTGTCTCCTGTTGTTTGTCTGCCTCAACTTCAGAAATGCCACGCCGAATAAAAATAGAGGAGGAAGAAGAGCTTACCAGACATTGAAGCAGATGCTGACATGTTCGCTTCTGGTTGTTTTTAGTTGTGAACCAGGGATGAAAAGACTTCCTGATTCCTGCAGGCTGAGTCAGCTTTGCTCCAGCTGCGCTGAACACAGCTCCATCTGTTGTGTGGATGGCGCTGGTCTTTCCAGACACTAATATTATTTTACTTTAAAAAAAAAAAGCGCACAATAATCCTTTGGAGAAATATTTTAATGTCCCAATTTTGTTCACTTTTAACCAGATGATGCACTTTTTCCTGTTAAAATCTAAATGCTGTGTTCACTGTAAAAAATCAAAATGTATAAAATAAGTACTTTAAACATGGTAAAAGTAAAACTAAGCCGTTAGGAGAAATGTTATCTTACACTGATGAGGAGCAGCTGAAATGTGTTTGAATACAATAACAAAAAATTCCTAATGCAGACATGTAGTCATGTAGTATCTAAACTGAAACTTTTTCATTCAATACAATACAACACACACATTTAAGAAACACAGCTGTACAGTAACAGTGAAACCAAGCCGAGGTGCCGAATGGATGAAACATTCGGTAAATGTTTGATTTAAAAATACAGCACTTAGAAAATTAAGACTTTTTTTTTTTCTTTAAAAATACACTTTAAAAACACATTCATACAAGGATGCAGATTTTCATTTGCCAAGCACTGGCTTAAATAAGTCCAAGAGTCTCTGGAGTTGTATTTGCTGCCACCATGTTCCTCGTATTCAGGTTCCTTCTTTCCTCAAAGTCCAGGCATGATGTAGGCGATGTTGTCCAATGTGTTTGACTGAAGGAAAAAGAAAGAGCATCTCTTTAATGCTCGTTTACAACCAGCATATGTATTTAAAGAATTAAGCATCACTGTGACATTTATATTAAACTCTGAGAAATCTTATACCAGGACATTTCGCGGGCATCCGTTTAACTGTGGTATCTGTGCCGTGAGGCAGGTCAGTGGGCCCAGCGCACACAAGATGGAGTCCAGAAGGACAGACAAGCTCCCCGACACCGCCACCATCCCCTAAAACCAAGAAGCATCAGTCATGTTCAATCATTTCCATGCCCAGTAGCGGAAAACCAGGGTTTACTTTTATTGTATAATTACTAGGGGTGTGTGTCCAAGCCTTCGTATGATAGTTGTTAAAGCGCTTTTCCTGTTTTTTTCCTGAAATCTCTCATTTATTAACATATTCTAGAGAACGGCTGCCCTACGGTTTTATTATATTTTGTTTTATAGTTTGTTTTTTTTACCTAATTTTAAAATTTTCTTCTGCTGTGTGAAACAATAACGGTCTTTAGAAAAGTTTTGTATAAAATAAGTTCACTAAGTTCATATTTTAATCAGGGACAATACATATTTATACAGTAACAATTTGGTTTGATTTGATGCAATTTAATTCAATTTGTTGGAGTCTGATTCAACTTTATTGTCTTTAACACTACTTTAAAAAGTTAGTAATATTTGACTTTTTGTATGTCAGAATGAACTTAAAGTGACCTTCTGTAAACCTCTGAATGCACATGTTCAACTGCTGAGTGTTTAACTGTATATCAAGCTGTTCTCTAACAATCCCCTTGTTCACCTAAAAGAAATACATTTAAAAAAATACAGTAAAAGAAGTCTATGAACCATTACTTGACCACTAAATGTTCTGGTTTAATGACAGCTTGTATGTAAACAGTCCTCTTTACCATACTGTTCACAGTTTGACATCATCGGACCAAGACCAACACATGACATGGTATTGAGACAGTGGCTTTATGTTGTGGTATACCTATCACTGTCAGAGTTTGCTTCAATGAATTGTTGGAGATGAAGGAATTAATATTGTATAACTCTACTCAAATGTCCTACATTCATGATATAAAATCAGTGTAGCATTAACTTTTTACATTTTTTGTATATTTTCTGTAAATTCATTAACTTTGTGTGAGTATTCTGTAATCACTTCCTACTGTTATATTTCATTTTCTTTAATTGTGACATTGTTTGGCTTTAAAACAGATACTTATATTGTAAAACTTTAGCAAGCAAAAGGTGGCTTTCCTTCTTCATCAAAGATAAAAAATCTGATATTTCTTCTTTTAATTCATTCTTATTTATATAAGTCTGGCACTAGTGTTTATGGTATATCGGTTCAAACAGACAACACTGCACACAACAGTTTAAATAGCCTGAACTTGGCACAGAGGGGAATTGTTTGAGGGGGACATTTTTAACTGCTGCACAACTAAACGTGCATGTAGCTGAGCAGCCGTGTCATTTATAAGGAAAATTTATAAAGTTAAGCTGTAGCAGACGATGACAGAAAAAAGGAGTTGTACCTGTTAGGAGATACTTTGGTTTTAAAAGCTGGTTAGCTCAATTGGTAGAGCATCGGGGTTCGAATCCCCCACTGGACGAACATTAACACCTTTCAGTTGGGTTCCTAGGCAAGACCCTTAATGCTACTGCCTAACCATCGTAAGTCGCTTTGGATAAAAGCGTCAGCTAAATGTCAACTAGTTATTGCAAAATGCTGTCAAGATGAAGGTGTTGCTGTAGGCAGCAATGGGAGCAATTTGCTGCACCACCTTAGCCACTAACGTGGTTTGAAGTACCAAGAATGTATGAAACTAAGAAGAGCACCCTCCCCATCCTGGGATAAAATGGAAAAAGCTGGAGGAAACTTGAGTCAGGTGTCACTCGTAGCCATGTTTTCTAGAGCTACAAAACAACAAGTAACCAACACAGTCACAATAGCCCTTTCCGACTGTAGGAACCTTTTGCATTTCCTAGAACCGTATCAGAAACCGGGACGCTTTTTTTTTGCATTCTGACATATAGGAAATAGGATTAAAGACCCTTAGTTCCTATAACTATTTTAGCTATTGCTCCGAGGCAGGGTCTTTTCGTGGTTCCATCGGAACCCTCATGACGTAGGTGTTGGGTCATCCGTTGCTACGCTCCTTACCGGAGTTCTGCTTATTTACTTCCGCTTTTTGTGACCCCGGCATTTTAAAAATTCACTGTTGCCGCTGCGGTTTCAGCTACAGACATCAACACGACAATGGACAAAGCCAGAGACAAATGGACCGACGAGGAGGTCAAATCTCTTTTGGCCGTCTACGCCACCCAGGACATCCAGAGAGCTTTTGAAGAGGCAGAGCATGAACGCGGCGATCTCTTCGTAATCCATATTAGTTTGATGGTGTGCTCTTGGTTTTTTTTCCGCAGGTTTTGTTTTGTTGTTGTGTGGCGCAAAAGTCACACGTCACTGTCGCAGACGGTTGCGTCACATCGGTCCCGCTGCCGCCCCCAACTCATGTGCGAATGCAACATGAAACAGGTCATAGAACTAGGGCAGAACTGCGTTCTTAGAACTTCTCTGTCGGAATGCGCCTTATGAGGACTTGGTTCTGACATGTACTGTGGAGAAGGACGACTTCAGAGCTATGATCGTGACCTGGAGGCTTTAAATGTTTTTTTTGTGTGTGTACAGTTCTCATGATAAGGGAATGGGCTACTCTGAGCTGATTGACTGCAGTAACTTTTCTTTTAATTAGTGGAAAATGTGGCTAAGATGCAGTCATGCAAGGAAAGAAAATCCAGTGAAATCGGTATGAAAAACACCATAAAATATCATTCTGGCCATACCATTAGGCATTGTGTGGCACACATTTGTCAATAAAATAAAGTCTAGTTAGTATCTTTCACTACAGGATTGAGTCACCAGAGCATCTGTTTCAATCGCACTGCAAAAGTTTTCACTCTTGTGTACGAATCCATCGCTCTGAGCACCCGTCACAAAAAGATTTCAGTTAATTTTTCTACGAATAGACATACAGTCCTCCAAAAAGCTAACAATACAGGCACTACGCATTAACGGAGGAGACAAAAATTTTGCTTCAACCAGAAAAGTAAGAAGGCTCGTCAGAGGTCAAGCACGAGTACAATATCTACCTATTTGGACATTTTTTTGGAGGCTGTGGTGAAACTAAAGGGTAGCCTCTAGCACTCCTCCCTGGTGTGGCTTTATATTTTTCAGCTCCAGGTTTAACAATGTGCTATTTCTTCATGAAAGCTACTTTCGGAGTAAAGAAAACAGGAAAACCAAAACAGAGGGGCCTATGTTTCAAGGTTTTTTCCAAGATTTTCAGCACTAACCCCACGTGGCAGAGGAATGCAAAAACAAAACAAGGAGACGTGCACAGTGAGATGCTGTCAGGGGTACACGTTGATCAGATCTGCAGCAAAACTGGATTTTATTTGTAGTATTGGGTCGACAACTGATGAGTTTATTACATCCATGTTGTTAAAATCTGTCTCAGATTAGTATTGGTTAATCTTCACGCCCCTAACATTGACTAATCTGGTGCACACAAATGCAGAAACTCACTTCGGTTTCTTGAAGTCGATGGCCAATCAGGGAGAGGGACTCTCCGAGCAGCTGCAGGTGAGCTGCTGCATCGATGGGATCAACATCTGGCACTCGAGCTGGAGACAGGGACACAGTCCCAGGCGCTTTGGTGGGAGACACCATCCCAGTTCCTGTTCCAACGACTTCGATGACAAGAGACCATAAAGAGACAAAAACAATAAGAGTGAGGAGATCCAGCCATGAAGGGAAAAAATGCTGAGTAGAAATGAAGTTTAAATTAACTGTAAGCCAGGCAGATGTTGTCCCATATACCTTTGCTTTTGCTCTCGGTGGAGGTTTTGTGTTTGACTGTGGTGGCCTCGGCTTTGTTCTGTTTGTGCTGCAGATACTGAGCTTTCTGCCTCCATACCTAGAAAGGAAATCAAAGAAAAACCCAACATTCAGTCCTGTAACACACCTCCAGGCTTATCAGTTACATGTTATTCCTCTGGGTAAAGCAAAATTACCAGTTTGTCCTTCTCGGGCATAGCTTTCCACACCTCTGCCAACTTCTTGCTCAGCTCACCAAAATCTTCAGATGGCACAAACATTTAAATAGACATTTATAGCTATTTTTAAAGAATAATGTCTGCAAATGCAAAGTGTATTTAAAAAATTCAATTAAACTCACCTAGTCCTGGCTGTTCAGCATTTATGTTGACCCTGTACTCTTTACAAAACACCTGATATGCTGTTGTGTTCTTCTTCTTAGGCTAGACAGAGACAAAAACAATCCATCTATTAGAGAGAAATAATTATTTTAAGCTGGAAAAAACAAGAAGGAATATGACTGGGAAGAGCTTTACCTTTTCTTTATCCTTCTCATGCTTTTCTCTATCTTTCTCCCCTTTCTTCTTCTTCTTCTCTGTTGTTCCATTGTTGCTTTGGTGGTGTGGGGGGGTGGGCTTGCTCATGGCATACATTGGGCCAACAGTGCTATGGGTGACAGTGGGATGGGAGTGACCGTGGCTTCTTGATGAGTCTGGTGGAAGTCAGACAAAAATAAAACTGAATGACCGTAACTACTATAGATTAATGAAGTCTAGGAACCATAGTGCTGCGGTAAATTTAATAGGGATACACAAAGAAACACATGTGGGGATACTAAATAGTCATTATGATCTCCTGGATCTAAGCTCCAAAGGTTTTCCTCTAACTGGACCCTGATCTAGAACATTCCTTTTCATCAGTACAAATCTGCATGCTTCTCTCCTAGTGTCTGCTTTCATTTAGTATCTGCCTTTAATACATTTTCATTCAAATTTTTTTTTAGTTTAATTTCTGTTATCAGAAGGCACTACAAGTCAAAAACAGAAACAGCACACGTTCTTACTACATGTTAACCAGCAATCTGTGGCTTTTCAAGAGTTGAATCATTTGTTTCACACTGATTAATTTAAGTACAAATAAAACCCTGCAGGATGTTGCCTTATTTTCAGTTCGAGAACTTCCCACTTTTCACTGTTTTGATGTGCAGCAACAAGTCAGAAGACTATTTTATTTCAAATCATAGTCAAGATGTTGAAACTTGTGCTTAAAGAATCTCTTTTAAGTTAGTCCAAGGAGATAAAAAAAAGAAAGGTACTTTTGCTCAGAATCCAGCTTTTGACAGATAAAAAAAGTCTTATCTTGCCTGTTAGCATCCATATGTGTGTTTAACTATGTGAATTGTGAATGAATTGGCACATATCTACAGTTTTACTGGTCAAAGGCAAAACATTAAATAAATGGATACATTTTAAATTTCTTGGCTCACCTCCAAATCCCTTGCTGTGCTTCTTGTCTTTTCCACTTTTATCCTTGTCTCTGTCCTTTTCTTTGTCCTTTTTCTTCTTACTTTTCTTGCTCTTCTTCTTCTTTTTTGACAAGTGTGTATATGAATCATCTATAACCAGTTCTCCAGCCTCCAGTTCTCCCCCTGATGAAGAGCTATCATCTCCCATGCCACCTCCGTAATGACCTTGACGAGAGAGGGAGAAGTGAACATTGTTTAGGAAAATACAAATCAATGTTTCTATTATAATTAATTATAATCTATGACAATATTAAAAAGTTTGTACTTTATATACAGTGCCTTGAAGAAGTATTTATATATTGATACCACTTGAACTAAAAATAAAAATCTGGCAACTGTGGCCTGCAGAATTGTCTGTATTTAGCTCACACCATCTTTCCATCAATTCTAACCAGCTTCCCTGTTCGTGCTGAAGAAAATAATCTCTATAAGACGATGCTGCTACCAAGACGTTTCACGGTGAGGTTGGTGTGTTTAGGGTGATGTGTAGTTACGTTTTCCACCACAAAGATCAACTTTGGTCACTTTAATTCCACTTGTTTGCTGCGTCTTCTTCATAGCTTGTGGCAAACTGCAAACAGGACTTTTCGTTTTGCTTTCTTCCTGCTACTCTTTTGATAAAGGCCAGATATGTGGAGTACACAACTAGCAGTATGCAACTTTATCCCTGACCTGTCTGGTGTGTTCCTTAATTTTCATGATGCTTCTCTAGCAAACATCTGAAGCCTTCACAGAACAGTTGTATTTATACTGAGAATAAATTAAACTCTGTATACCAAAGTGACCTCTGAATGCTGTTTGTTGCATTGAATTTTTTTGCAGGGTATCAGAGCATAAAGGGCTGCAAATGCACACCACACGTCAGATTGTTATACGAGGGTTATCTTACCTTCTACCTCCACTTCCTTACCCACTACAGGCAGTGGGTCTCTGCTCTGTTGCAGCTTCTTCTTGGGCAACTTTGAAGGCTGTGTCCTGTCTCTATCCTTTTCCTTCTTCACGCTACCTTTCGAAGAGTGCATTGTGTACGGGAAGCTCTCTGGTTCCTCCTTCTCTGGCAACATAATGAGCTTCATTTTCAGCCCGTCTGCCTCACGTAAAGTCAAGGGCTCCTCTTTGGGAGCTCCACCGTGAAACAGGGACGATTTTGAGGAAGAGGACGAGTGCTTCTTGGAGGAAGATGATGATGAGGACATGGGGCGGGAATGCGAGAAGGAGTGACTAGATTTGCTTCCACCACCGCTGTCACGTTTGCGATCCTTGGAAGAGTGTGAGGAGAAAGAGGGATACGAGGGCTTCTTGTGCAAGTGGGGGCTGGGGTCTGAACCCGTGGCCAGGGGAGAGGTGATGGCCTTCAGGAGGCCCATCGCTGTATCTGTCGGGTGTGACGATGAGGTCGACGTAAGAGGAGGCGAGCGATCGACAGACTTGTGTTTTTTCTTATGAGGAGGTGGACCTGAACTATCATGATCTGAAAGAAAAAAATAATTTTTTAATTGTACTTGCTATTCATAAAAATAAAATGTATTGTCATGAATTTATAACCTTATAATCTCTTACCCCTATAATAGTAATCATCACTATGCTTCTTCTTCTTTTTGTGTGGATCCCCACCCAGCATAAAAAGTTCCAAGTCCTTATTTGGATTAACACAATTGTACTTATAACATTGTAGTCAACATCAACGCCATGTCTGAGGTTGCAGAGAACTTAAAACTCACCTTTGGGCGTTTCTTGGACGTCTTCCGTACTTCAGCAGCAATCTCCTCCTCTTCTCGTAACAAGTCCTTGTATGACCTCCTCTTCTCTCTCTGGCTACGACCAGCTACAAGTCCTCGGTCACCCTCCATTCCAACATCTAAATAAAAATAACAAATTCCATGTTAGGATTCCTTCTATACCAAAAAAAATATCGACTGTTCTGTCTATGTTTCCAATAGGATGTGCTGTATTAATTATAGTTTATATTGTTAGTCTTATTACATGTGCATCTCCTCTTATTACACTTGAATAAAGGCAATAAATGTTGCTGTTTTTAGTGTTCATTATTGTATCTGTATAAAAACAGATTATTTTTTCTCCTTTACCCTTTATCTCTTCATATGCCATGGTTTCTCCTATGTTGGGACGTTAACTTGTTGTGGGATGTCATGGACAACACTGAAGGTTGGATATTGGCCTGTTAAGCAAATACCAAGAGATCAAAATTAAATACAAAAGAGTAAACAAATTTGATCAAGACTGACCAAAAACGAGTGGGTGGTTTAAATCTGAGGAAAATGGAACAAGTGTGTGTGTATGTGTGTGTGTGGAGGGGGTCAAAACGTGTAATGGGTTGCCTCAGGTGTGCCTGACCCGTCCTGCATCCTACACAGAGCACCAGAGAGGGTCTAAGTTACCTGGATGTTCTCAAAAACGGACAAGTCCCCCTGATTGTGCAAAAATAGTTTTTGCGCTATAATTTTAGTAATGCCTTATTAGGTCGCAGACAAACCAGTATAAAAGGTTTAGGTAAACGAATTCCCGCCTACTTTCGTAAAGATACACAAACACACCCCCTCTTTTCCACTTTGACACCCTTAGCCATCCAACATCTCCACGGCTTACGTGCGGCTCGCCCAGTCGGCGCTACGTTGACCGGTTAGGGCCGCTGAGGAAAGGCTGAGGCTTTCCCCAACAGCTAGGCCGAGGTCGCCTCCAGTGGACAAAACACCGCAGCCGATATGCATTTAACATTGTACATGTTGTCCTCTTTTCTGGACTGACAACACGTGAAATCTACAAACACCTGAGGGTAAGAAATAATGCGTTTATAAAATATTTATTACCTCAATGGGATCTCCAATTTACGCGGGTCCAGTCGCCATCTTTGTTATCGTCAAGACAATACGTGCCGGGAGAGGGGCGGGGCTTTGCTAACTGAGCCAATCAGTGTAGAGAAAAGTGGCTATTACCAACACGTTGCTGTCTCTATTACTTTCTACCCGCTTTCTGCATCAGTTATGAAAGTGCTCTCTTTTATTGTGCCGATATTACAATGTATATCAAAATAAACAAATAAAAATAGCCAAAATACAAAATCACATAAATATAATCAAAGATATTGATTTATTGGTTTATACCGATATTCAACATTTCTCAATACATTACAGTTTACATAGAAACATGGCGTTCATTCATTCATTTTCCTAACCGCTTAGTCCATTAGGGTTGCGGGTAAGCTGGAGCCTATCCTGGCATTTAACAGGTGAGAGGCAGGGTACACCTTGGACAGGTCACCAGTCCATCGCAGGGCCAACCCAAATAGGAACAACCACACACACACACTTACTCCTAGGGAGAATTTAAAGTCATCAATTAACCTAACAAGAAACATATCGTGTGATACAAAAAGAAGGCAACAATACAAATATGTTGTTGATGTGAAGAAAAAAAAACACATTTATGAAAAGCTGAATATGTTGTGTCATAATTATCACAGAATGTCAATTTAACATCAGTAGAAGGAATGTGTACACACAGACACACACTTTGACTAGAACCCACATAATAAAAAGTCATGGTCCCACTCCACATGGTCCCAGCTCTCTGTTCTTGGTGCGTTCTGCCCTCAAAAGTATTTCTTGAAAAAGGACACTTTTCTTTCTAAAATCTGCAAATAGCACTGGGCTTTAACATTTTAAGGTCTGTTCATTTTAATAAAGATAACAATTTTATACCAAATAAGGTGTCCAATTGTCCATACAAAAAGGGGTTCCCCAAAAAGCACAAGGGGTCCTCGAGGCTTTGAACATCCAAAGCCATTGTGATTAATGTCCAAACTTTGTACCTATTTTAAGGATGGGGAAAAAAATGTAAGGCTATTTGTTGTTGATTGAACTTTAGCTTTATTGAAGGGCAGGACTCAGCCAGAATACATTATTTATGGCAAGAACCTCACTTTTGAAAGCATAAAATCCAGAAGGTCCATGGCTTTTTAGTATTTGCAGGAAGAGTGTCCTCAAAGAAAATAGGTTGAGAACCACTGCGATAAAGCACAACTTCAAACATAGAGTTTGGGGCAAATAATCCCAACGTGATGATTGAGCTTGTGTGGCTGAGAGGAGAGAAAGTAAGGCTTGACCTGCTTGATAAAGAGCAGAGCTTCACCTCTATTTTCAACTTATCTTCTACCTGTCACTTAAATTCTGTTTCTGCAGACTGAGTGATGTAAAACTGGCCAGTAAATCTGTTACTTCATCCACCTTAAAGAGAAAAGAAAATGCATCCATATGAGACAAAAAACAATAATTTGTGTAAATCAGCAGCAGATGCAAATGCTAAATATATTCATAAACGTTCATATTACAAATCAAATGACAGGGGAATTCGTCATTGTTCTCACCTGCTCTCTGGTGCGTGTGTGCTGAAGCTGTGTTGAAATGTCCTCCAGCCTCTCTCTGGCTTCACTTTGGCCCATCAAATTCAGGTATTCTCTGAGCATCTGAATAATCTGTAGGAAAAACAAGCGAGAATGCAGACACAGTCAGAATATACAATATCTGTAGCAAAGTTTGGATTTTCTAGGAAGTCAGATAAGTTAGGGTCTTCTGTACCTGTGTGACTTCCCCTCTCAGGGTCTCTAAGCTGTGTGAATCTCCCTCTTGCAAAATATTAAGCTTGGAGCGTGCTAAATGCAGCGGGGTCCTGCCCGCTCGGTCGATAGCATCCACACGGGCTCCTGAAGAGAATTTATAAGAAAAGAAAACGGTTTTAGTTTTTATGTTCACTGAATCTCACAGCATAATGTTTATTAATACGGCTTGTGTATGTTGAGTGAACGGATACCGCGATGCTGAACACTGTCCATTATTAGAGCGCTATAGTGTCGATGTATGGCACTTTTTCAATACTGGTTGCTTACAATTAGGCCTGGAAATATTTGCATGGTTTGTGTTATTATAAACAAATATTTACTGAAGTTACATGTACATAATAAATAAAGGCTCAATGGCTTTATCTGAGGATATTTACATTTAAATTGGAGGACCGATATAAGAGTTACAGCGCCGTTATTTCACACTCACAAGTCTGAAATGCATGGGAATGGATGTCAATGTCTTTGAATTAAAGCTGAGAGTCTGGACTTCTCTGACCTAATTATTATATATAGATTTGTGACTTAAGTGTGTCAGTGTCACAATATATATACAATAAACTATAAGTCAACATTTGTGTGAATAATTAAACTGAGATAAATTGTGTGTTGCAAGTTTGAAGCACAAAGAGGTAAAAACAACCCAATTTGTGTCATTATTTAACAAACATTTAGCAAAAAGCAGGTGGGTGGAAGGTAGCTTAGCATTTTTAGCATCAATAATTTGAAGTTAACATCTTCTAGGATCCTACTCTGGTAGAATTTTGGTCCACTTTTCTTTACAAATGTTCCTTTGGTTCATTGACGTCTGCAGGTTTTCATTTATTCACAATTCTCTTAAGTTCCCCCAACAGCATTTCAATCAGGTTAAGTCTGGACTTTGACTGGACCATGTCAACACCTTGTTTTATTTGATTTTTTTTTTCTGTTGTAGATTTGCACCTGTGTTTGGGATCATTTAATTTCCTGTTCCATGACCCAGGTCGAGTCAAGCTTTAGTATACCGAGTTTGTGGTCCACACACTGAAAGCTTTCCTGTGTTGCTTCCGTCCAAAATCTCCTTCTCTCTCCAAGATAACGTCAAATTCATAATTTTAGAATAGCATTCTGTTTCTGGATACCCAAAAATCACCATTTTTAATGTAAGATTGGAAAACTATCAGAAACTTCAGAAACTATAAGCACTCAGAAAGCGCAGACCTCCGCTAAGCCATTATAATTCTTTCTTTTTTTTATTATTTATTTAGTTAGTTAGAAGCTCTAGTTGCAAAAGTATCCCCATCTCCTGATAGTAAAGAAACTTCAAAAGATTCCTGGATCCAGGCAGTTATCCAGATCAACCTCAAAATCTAAGCGCTTTTTCCTTATTTAATTTCTGAGATTTCCTGAATATACTCCATCAAAATCCATCCTTTACTTTAGTTATGTTGCTAACAGACAGACAAACTAACGCCGCCAAATACGTGACCTCCGCCTTGGCAGAGGTAATGATGAGGAGGATAAATGGTTGTGGGATTATGTTTACAGTTGTGACAAGGCACCTATATGCCTCAAATCAGCTTCTCTGGCCGAGATAAAACGAAGTTTAGATGTTTTTATTATTCACCACTGGATAACATTTACCTGTAAACTACTTAGCAGCTTCTTACCGCTAACATTGGCAGCTAACGCTAACCTTCAGTTTCCACCGAGTGAGTGCGCGGCGCGTTACGACCTCTGTGGTGCGTCAATCCACGCTGGGAGCATGTCAGATGTGGAGCGCCCGCGCAGATTATTACAGTAATCTGATTACTCCCAGATATTTGATTCTGATGGTCATGTAAACGGGCTCATTGTTTTATAAAAATAGATATGAGAAGAATTGGTGTTACATCTGTAAATAAACTGAAAACTAATTGAATTTAATCAAATCTAATTGATTCAGGAGATTAGTGGGGATACCCTTCCCCAGCTGTTTCTGCATTTGGTTAAGTTTCTGTTAAAAAATAAATAAATAAAAATTTAAATAAAGTGGCATGGTGTAACTATTTTTGTGGGGTTTTTAAAGCTCTAATTTTCTTTTTGGACTTTCGAATTCATTTAATCAAATTATGTTAGCTGTTGTTGTTCATGGGCTATTTAATTTACCCAACTTTAAATTATCTTTAAAAATGTCCTGATATATAAAAACTGAGAAGTTGTTTTATGTTTTTTAAGCAAAGATGCACTTTTTCACAAGACTGTATCTGCCGCTTCAGCTGAACAGAAAGTCAACCCAAACTGTGTCTTACCCTTTACAGTATTTAAAAAGTTATTTATTTTCAGCCAACTAAGAGGAGGACAAAAAGAATTTCACTTTTCCACTTTGAGCTCACCTCCTCTCAACAGTGTGGTGATCACAGGCACGTGATTGGTACAGGCCGCTGCAGTAAGACAAGTCGAAGCGGGCAAAATTTTAAAAGAAAAATAACAAATATAAAGCAAAACTATTAAAGCTTAAAGTCTTTTTTTTATGTTATGCTACATCTTCTCATTTTACATTCATATGCATTACTAACCACAATGTGATGTGGTTTAGAGGTCATAGTGACCGTTCTTTTACCCAGATGAAGAGGAGTATTCCCCAGACTGTCCCGCTGGTTAGGATCCGCACCATAGCTCAGCAGCAACTGAACTAGAATATAAAACAGACTTATTAGAGTAGTGTTTGTTACCGTCAGTCTGTTAAATGTTTCTAAAATGCAGTTTGCAGTAATGGGAAACACGGATGAATACCACTGTAGATCGCTTGCACACCAAATTGCAAGACACTCTTTAACCAATTTGACTTTTGACTTGTTGATAGATGTCAACCTTGACCTTTTCAAACATGATGTTCACGAATTTTTTTTAGCTCTTCTCTTCCACTGCATATTTGTTTCACATAGCCGCTGCACGGACGGCAGCTAATAGCCATTGTTATAGTGACACGATGTAAAAACAAAAATAAACACCAACTCCATAATAACTATTACTATATCATGACCTGCTTTATACATTGAGGCTCTCCATCACTTTTACAGGCCTGTCTGAATAAAATGTGAGTAACATCAATGAAAAAGGAAGTAATGTCAGTAGGATGCACCTAATATGTGAAAAGGGCTTATGGCTGACGGTGAAGCTTGTGCTGGAAAGTCACTGGGTTGCCCATTCAAATGAAAAGAAGATACGATCAGCTGTTATAAGATTACTATAAAAGGAGACTGCAGCAATCATGTGTAACCAACCTACCAATGCCATCATTGCCATTGCAGGAAGAGAAGTGAAGAGCTGTCCTTCCTTTGTCATCCGCTGCACAGGGGTCTATGTCATCTTGCAGGAGCTTTCGCACTGGGAAAGAAAAAAAAAAAACTTTAATCACCCTTTCATTACACTGCCTGCAAGGTATTCGATTACATCATCAAAATGTTCCTACCTGTGTCGATGTCGTTGCTGTTGGCTGCTTCCCTCAGTCTTCTTACAGCTGAGAAGATAAGATATTCAAATCTATGATGTAATGTTTAAGACTTCATCACTGGACAGAACACAGAGAGAGAATACATTTGCAGGAAGACTTTCAGATGATGTGGGGTTAATAGGCAAATAACATAAGAGTTAACCAAATGTATCACATACAATAAATTAGCTTTTATTTAGTTATTTACTGAAGAACGTAGTGAGACAGCTTAGTCAGCATGTAATATCTTTACCGTTTAGTTTTATCCAGGTCAGTGATTCCCAACCCTGGTTCTCAAGGACCACTATCCTGCAGGTCTGAGATGTCTCCCTGCTATAACACACCTGATTCAAATTCATGGATCATTGGCAGACTTGTGCAGAGCTTGTCAGAGAACCATTTAATTTGAATCAGGTGTGTTGTAGCATGGAGACATCTAAGACCTGGAGGATAGTGGTCCTTGAGGACCAGGGTTGGGAATCACTGATCTAGGTTACCATTATATAAACTTTGCACCAAAAAGTAAGAAAACTTGTTGGTTTATTGAATATTTCTCCCCTTTAACAATACCAATTAGACTTAACATTTAGGTAGAATTTGAAAAGATCATGTTTCTGTGGAAGGAGCAACACAGGAAAACGAGTGGGTAGTGCCACCAAAAGTCCCATGAAATGGTCTTCTGTGAGTATTCAGTCTTCATCAAGTTTTTGGGTGGATTAGATAATTGCACTCTTTCCACAGTAATAAAAAACATATTGCCTGTATTTGCATTTTATTCAATTTACACTATCAGGGACCTCTGTTGCGTGTGGAAGAGCCCGACAGTCACACCAGCTTGGCAACTGCTCTTCATGCTGGTCACCAGCTGGGTCAGATTAAGCTGTGGGATGGCATCCCATTCTACAACCAGAAGTTGTTGAAGGTCAACTAGCGTGATTGAGTTGGTCACTAACACAAACGGTACGCCCAAGCTGATCCCACAGGTGTTCAATAGGATTTAGATCTGAACTCACAGCAGGTCATACCATCCTCCAGTCCCAAACTCAGAAGGTACTCTGTGAGGATTGTGGTCTGTGGGGAGAATGTTGTCATCCTGGAGGATGGAGTTTTGAGATTTGGGATCACCACTGGCTACAGAATCTCAATCCAATAAATCCGTCAAGTAGGTGCCAACCATACATCTGTTACTGGCACACAGCTGGCAGCAAATGAACCTTGAACCAAGACTGGATACCAACAAGAGTACTGCAGGGGATTTTGGCACATTTTTTGGTGGCAATATCCACACGTTTAGGTGTGTTGCTCATTCCACAGAAACACAATCCTTACCTCGTTGTTCTGGCGACTAATAAGGCTTTGCAACAATTTATAATAAAACACCGATTGGTAATATTAAAAGGGCCAAATAATAGACCACAACGCATTCCTCACTTTTTGTGCTTAGTTAATATCTTCTAAGGTTAAATTAAGACATGCAAAAAAACACATCACATATCAAACATTTGCTAACAGTTCCACCATGTTAGCAAGCACATTAACTTTAGCTATCGTTTGTATCGGAAATCAGTTTCCCACTTAAGCACCACGTTTACAATTGAAATTATTTCCCCCTTACCATATTTATCTTTACCAATAGGACCCAGGTTCCGCAGTGCTCGGGGGTGTCTTCTGGCCCTGCTTCCCGTCATCTTCCCCAGCTTGCTCGCTACACTCCCTGAGCCAAGCTCTTCTCGTCCGGGCTCCCACAACAAGTGCAAATACCGGAGTTCTTTGTCGTCTTTCTGTCCGACTCGACCCAACACCACTTTACCTTCACCTATCCCACTTATCCCAAACCCGACGGCAGTGGTGCCCACGTCCTCCATCCTTTCCACTTGAAACCGCTTCTCTACGTCCACCGCTTCCCGGGTCTCACCTTCTAGACCATTCTTCAGCATGTACTCCCCCTCGGAGCTGGATCGGTCATTTTCCGAGACAGCGGTCCACCCGTCCATATTTTAACGCGTCATAGGGTGGCTGTTGTTACATAACACTATGGACTCACAACTCCTACCAAAAACTAAAAGGAAATGCAGCCCTCAGCTAAAAATACAGCGACTTTGAGTATTTTATGTTTATATCGTGATTATCGCTTAATGTCATTACACAGAATGTCGACTAATAGATTATTGTTCCAGTTCTTCAATCATTTTTAAAAATTGTAAGTATTTAAGCAGTAGATACCTCTGCCTTCACAACAGCAAAATGTCCCCTATTTTACATGTTCGATTTTACCGTGTGAAGAAGTAGTAAGAGACACAACCATTGTACAATCAACAGTCCCCCAGGGCAGTAACCACCAATCAGATGTCACATTGTTTATTTGCTACTGTCCAATAGAATCAATGCGACGAAACAGCCAATCAAACGGTTTCTAGGATGGCCCAATCAGAAACCAATGATTGCTCTGGGCACGCGGCCTTGAAAAACAATGAAAACGTTCATTTCTAAATAAAAAAGACAAATATTGCGTCCTCTCTTTCATATGTTTAATCTTTTAAATAATGTAAAAACTGATCATTCTTAGTAATCTGTGACACCAGCCTCCACCTACACAACTGATATGAAAATAACTGTAGAAAATATAAATATTCATAAAGGAAAAAAGAATAAATAGGAGCTCTCAAGAGAAAAAGTGCATTTTCAGGAATAAGCAGTGGTTCTCAACCTGCAGAGTCACATGACAAGTTTGAGGGGTTAATGACTAATTAACAAAAGAGGAAACACTAATTTTTTTTAAATGTGTGGATAAATATAGTTTTCTTACCACTAATCACTATGAGAAAAACAAGTCTTTGGTTGAAATAAACATGTTGCAGACATATGTGGATAGTGCTGAAAAATTGTGCAAAGAAATTCCTGTTTGTTTTTTTGTTGTTTTGTTTTGTTTTTTAAGAACAAGTCAAAATAGTTTGAAAACAATAGATTATCAGGTAGTATTCTATCCACATTTTTGGTCTTGCAGGGGAAATGAGTATGGATGATGGAGGTAGCAATTGAGAGACTTAACAGCATCACATAGTTTAAACAGTTAAGACAATCAGATATCAAGCTTTAGTCCTGAAGACATGGATGCTCCAGCTGGTGCCAGGTATTTGGGGAATGCTGGGTCAGCTTCAGATGTGCCAGCATCATCTTTTTCAGCCGGCATCACTCCAGCTTCATAAACGCGCTGCGGCAACTGACTGTTGCGAGGGACACCCTGTTGGTTCAAGTACCCCTGCTGGCAAGACAGTGGAGGCTTGTGGTGGGTGAGGGCGGAGTGGAAACATGATTCTGAAAGACAAAAGGGACCCAGAAATGAGTCACGCCAACCACAATGATGTAATGTAAGGTAACACAACACCTGCACAATGCCACTGACAGAGGGTGTGGTTTAAAGGTAAAAATTTAATGTTTGTACCAGTGTTGTTTTCGTCAATGATGACAAATTTATTTTGTTGACGACTCTTTCTTTTCATGACGATAACGAGACAGTGACGAGCTAAACGTGACGAGAAATGTTCAAGGGTTGATTGTCCGACATTAAAAATCCTAATTAAAAAAACTTGGCCACGCCCACCACCAGACGTGCAGCGCACACACAGAAAAGCAGTTTATATATTCATATGTTAACCTTTCCTGTTTTCCTCTTCCGACCGTGGAAGATCCGTCTTCTCCAGGACCGAAGTAGCATTCGCTTCAGGGTTAACTCCCTAAGCTCCTCTCTACACTTGTTAACCGGGTGAAACACGAGGAAAGGAAGGCAGCGGTTGGCTGAGAAACGGCTTTATTACAAGACTGCACTGTTATTTACTGGCCCGCCTGACTCCTCGTTCATACTTTTTACACCACACCTCTGCTCTCTTCACTCCCGATGCACGCTTTCCTCCGCGTGCACGTTCACTCACGCTCACACGCACTGAGCTGGCTGAACCACACACACAGGAGTTAGACACATCCCATAACATGAATCATGGCGGCAGCGTCAACGAAGGGGATTGGTGGTCGGAAGCGAGGAAACTATATATGGACATATTTAACTATAATCCATCATAATTTCACTGGCAGACGAGGTCAAGTTGAGCATATGTGTTCCTCCCCCATTGCTCGTATTTTGGGCATGTGTATGTTCAGGGTGGAGTATTACTAGTGAACTGCTAGCCAACTGTCCCGTATTAGCCGTATTTTTATCTAAAATGGATTGTCCCGTACGGGACGTCTCTTGTCCCGTATTCTGAGTGCTGCTCGTTAACTTTGCCAGTGTGTTGCGTTCACGGTCACAACACCTGCGCCTTTTTAAAATGTCCTCTGCGCCCGATACTCCACCACGTCCTCAAAAGCGAAAACGCTTCCATCCTTAGCTGGACAGCGTTGGTGGAGATGTTCACTAGACAAACTGTTAAATGAGTCGATGCGTGTTTCCAGTGGCGCGCGGTGGGCTGTCTGACATCAGACATCATGCATCAGGAGAGCAACACTGGAGGAAGAACACAGAAGACTCAAGCTCAGTGTCCCAGTTCTTCATCCCCATCATCTCCTGAGACTGATCCGGTGTGGGACATCATGTCATGATTGATCCATGTCCGGAATTTAGGAGAATGAATTTTTAAAGTCGAATGAATAATCATTTATTCAATATACAGTATGTTAGTCATTATAAATATTTTATACTTTACTAAAAACACTGGCACAAATTAAAACTTGCCCACTGCTGTGGGTTCCCCACCCCATGGGAGTCCGGCCGTGGTGGTCATGGCCTTCAGTAGCTGTGGTTGGCGTCCCTTATTTTCACTTCTGAAATTTGGCAACCCAAAGTATTGCACTTCAGAAAATTCTTAGAAATGAAACCACGGTTACCAAAGTCAGGATGTTGGTGCTCTTTTTTTTAGAGTATTGATTCCACAGTTAGTATTTTATCTGTGCTGTGCGGTGCAGAACCTTAAGTAGATCAGAAAGTCTCTGCTGCTGGTTGGGAAACCTTCTAAGTCTAAAACATTCCTTTTCAGTTTCTAATTATTGATGAAAATAACCAAACAACAAGCTCACAATGTGTTGCTATATGTTGAACTTATAGATCTGCTTTTTCATGTGTGCCTTGTTGTATGATGAAGCAGGGCATCAGTTCATGAAAAAAGCTGAAATAAAGAAATAGAAGGTTTCTGGCCAACAGCAGTTAAGTATAGCACGGCAGCATTGCATCCCTGTTGATGGAAAAGTCTCGGCTAAAGCATCAATCTGTTCTGCCCTAGCATGTAGAATATCTGTAACAAGACTGATGTGGTGCAGTGGCAGGGCTGCAAAATAGTTGGCGTTCTCATTCAATTTTGGCCGAACAGGCCGAGCACTCTAAAATATAAAAATATACACTTTCCTTTGGTGGGGGTAGGCAAAATTTGGTGAGTTTTTGAGTAGGGATGGACCGATATGAAATGACCACAAAGCTGACATTGCTTTTAGCTTCAGTTACATCCCACAATGCAGTGCTGCAACGCTGTCACGTCCAAAACATGGCCGCATGGATAAACCCCCTTCTCCTCCCGACACACGTACACAAATTAGACGAAAATAAATATCGGCCCAGTTTTGCTTATCGGACCGATACCGATATGTTAAAAAATGACTAACATCGGCCGATACCGATATTAATGCCGATATATCGTGCATCCCTATTTTTGAGCATTATTAAGCCCTTCAAAATGCATTTCAATTGGCATAAAAAGATACCAGGAGAATAATAATAAATACTTGCTTTTTAATAGCCCTTTAACACCACCTTCGGTGCTTGGGCCTAAAAAAATAAAAATAAAAAATAAAAAAGGTATATGGGAAATTTTAGCCTTTGACTGGAAAAAGAAAGGTATAATTAGCTGGAGAGCTCATAATCTTTGATCTTAATGTTGGACAACATGTTGCGTGGGGTCACATTTCTAAATTAGAGTACTCCTGGTTTTGCTAATCCCTAGTGAATAAAGCTACAATATAACACGTACAGAACATATAGAAACAGAGCAGTTAACATGCTTCTTTTACCTGCGTAGAAAGCCCTGAGGTCAGTCTGGACACAATGCTCCAGGAAGCGCCGCAGTGGCTGGATGTGAGACAGAGGACCGTCCCACTCAGTGAGGAAGTCCTCAACCATGTGATGAATTGCTTTGGGCTGTGGTAAAGGCCAGCCATGGGGGCGCATCCTCATTTCTTCCTCTTGGAAAAAAGGAACCTATGTCAACAACTTTTACTCAAACTTCAACATTAGTTAAATTTATTTATTTAATGCATAAAAAGAACAATTTTAATTTTTTGATGGCAGCAGAATTCTTACTCACCAGTTGGGAGTCTGTCATAGTAGTAGAAAACTGGGTGCAGAAAGTTAGATTGCCAAGCCCTGGTCCAGTCTGTCTCTGCTCTGCCACGCCCCAGGTAGTCTATTTTCTTTTTCCCATACTGCATGACTACCACTAGCAGTCCCTGGCTGGAGACTTTGTGGCCAGAAATAGAGGAGAACCGGGGCAGGGCCTGGAGAAGGAACTCTTCAATGTACTCACAGTGAGAGCTGAGAGCGAGGGAAAGAACGAAGGTAAAACAAGTGAAGGGTTTTGTCTTAAGCCTTGTTTTGGTTTTTTAAAAAGTAGAAATATAAGCAGATAATTACTGGTAATGTCAAATCTGCTTACCCTTGAAAAAGTATGACATCCCCAAGTATCTCAAACATTTGGTATGGACCGGAGGCCTCGCCGACCCGCTTCAGAATCCAAGACTGCAACTGTGTTGTCAACAGCCTGGTTGATGGCCACGGGTTGCCGTGGTAACGGTTTTCAAGTACATGAAATACAGCTCGAGCTGAGGAAAGAAAACTTGTTTAAATATGCAGACTACATGTAGACATATAGGTTTAGGAAAAAGAGGAGCAGGAGGAGGAAAAAGAAGGACATGGCGACAATGTCAACTCTGGAAGTGGCAGGAGCTTTTGAAGAAAGGCTGTGTGACTGTGTCGGGCGTATTGGGCGGTTGCAAACAACTTTATAACGGTGATACCGCCATCAACCAGTGTCCAAAACTGACTACAGAACGCAGAAGTGAAGTCTGAACTTGGCACTGCCCACTGGTGGATGAATTGACTTCATAACCATGGCGGTGTAAAAGATACATGGAAGAATGAAGGGCGGTGATGTAAGACAACGCTTATAACGGATATACCTACTATGTTTGTAAGGGGGCATAAAGGGGCCTGTAGTCTAGCAAGGACGGGTCATATCTCATCGCTTTGTTCCATATTCAGTCAGAGAGACTTTGGTCTTACAAAATCTATAGTGTATAATATTGTACAGAGATCCAGAGTTTGTGCATTAAGGCCAAAAAAAACAACACAATGATCAATACAGCCACACAGGATAATAAGTAACCAAACACAGTCCTATGCTACATCAAGATATGTAACCCGAAACTGTATTTTGCAAGGATGAAGACGTCTATGTCTCTGAACAGAAGAACTGCCAAGTTCAGTGGACACAAGCTCAACAAAGGTTGCATGCTCAACTCATGAAAAAGACGTTCCAGGTTGTTATCAGCAAAAGGAGCATAGGCAAGTATCTGTGATGGTATGGGTATGTATCAGTGTCAATGGCATGAATGACTTCATGTATGCAAAGGTACTACTGATGTAGAGGTTTATAGGCATTAGTTATAGTTTGGAGAGACATGCTACTATCATGGTGACGTCTTGTCTTTGTGGTCTGTGGTTATTTTAGCAGGACAATGCCAGACGTGACCATTAAATAAAGGCTCAAACCAATAAACACGACATGTCCAAAGTTTTCTGGAAAATAAGTTTCTGAACACATGACCAAGATGTCATTAAAGACCAAAAAAATGCTGTGAACACACACAAAAAAAAACCAACTATTAGACTACAAGGTCTTAAATCGACCTAGTCGGACTTTCACCTGTGTAACGGAACCCATGGACGAAGCCACCAGCAGATGTGCGGTAGTCTCTGGAGTGAGAAGCTGTTCCCAACACAAACAAGTCAGGCGTGTTCTTCCCTTCATACCAGGCGGTCAGCCCTGGCAACCTCCCTTTGGCATTTTCACTGTTTGGTAGGCTGGCAGACCTGAGGACAATATATTCAGACTTTCATTTTAACACACTGTAATCTGATAGAGTCCATCGATAGTGACAAAATACAATAAGCATAAGATGTTGTTTTAATCTGCACCTGTCAAATATGCTGAAGTTGAAGCGGAATCCGAGGCATCGAATCACACGGTCGTAGGGTTTGCGCATGGGGAAGTTGTCAATGTGGTGCCCCGGAAGTTCCTCACGCGCCACCTCCGAGCTGTTCTTCTTGCCCCTGTTATGCATGTACTTTTTTAAAGTTAGATACAACTGCCCCCTCTTTTCTTTCTTCTGTCCACCTGATCTCCTCATGCTTTTATCCTTTTGTCGAGCGATAACTATTTTCTCCAGGCGTGCCTCTACCAGTCCATCTAGGGACTTAAGCTGGTATGTGTCTATTAGGTCATTATTAACAGCTCTGGGGGAAAAAGGAGCAAATATCAGATTAAGTAAAGTTAAAAAAAAAAAAAAAAAAAGCAGTTATTTTTAATTATTTTTGCAAGAATTTGAACTTTACCTGAGATCTCCAACATAATGTGTCTGCCAGGCCAGTCGAACGGGGCTAGAGCTTAGCATATGCACCCGACTCGCTCTTCCTAAGATGCTCTGGGCTGTTTCAAAAGCTGAGTTCCCTTTTCCCAGGATTAGCACAGCTTGGTCCTTGTAATCGTCAGGGTTAGTGGAGATGGACTCGTAGCCCTCAACTAGATCAGAACCAACAAACTCCACCTTCTGAGGAACCCACAAACCTGTGGCTACCAGAAGGATGCTAAGGGAAAGACAACAAAAGTACAAAACAATGCAATGCGCAGTCGAAACAATCAAAGTTTTAGATTTAATCTGCCACAGATTACCTGCATTTGTAGTCTGATGCATGTTGGTCAGTGAGGATGTAGCTCCTTCCTGAGGCTGATTGCGCAGCTCTGATTCTTCCGATGTCCACGCCATACTGAACCCTCAGCCCGAGTTCCTCCACAAACATGGACAGGTAGATCGGGAAGGCATCTGCCGGCGGGTAAAACTCACTGCTCACTCTCTTGAACAGGAGGTCAGATTTATCACTCAGCAGCGAGTTCCAGTCATGGCGCAGGTTGAACTCTCGATTCCGCCTTCCTGTGTGGATTTTGTTAATGCTGATGAGCTTCCTGTGCCTGGGATACCTTTAGAAGCAGTAAAAAAAAAAGAAAAAAAAGAAAAAAAAGAAAAACGTGTTTTAAAGATGAGACAGGACAAGCCATTACACACAAAAAAATAAAAAATAAAAAACTTTTGCAATGTTTATACTTGGTGAAGAAGCTGCCAGGTCCCGAGTTCCTCTCCAAGATGATGTAATTTCTTCCAGCCTTGGAGAGGAAATACCCCATCTGTAGTCCTGCAGGGCCAGCTCCGAGCACACAGTAATCATAGTGATGGGTACCGTTATGGTGACGGTCAGTGAAGGAGGTTCTGATAAAACCAATCAGACTGAAAAGGATGAAACACAGAACGCTCGGCTCCATAACCTGCAGGATGAGAAGCAATGCTGTAAAAGTATGATTAGGTTGTGATATGACAAATAAAACTGCACTCATTTCTAAAATTATATTGAAACTTAGCACACTGAAGTAACTAACTAACTAAATCTTTAGAAATGTCTTCTCAATAGGTAGACTGTCTATCTAGGCCCATTTTTTGTAAAAACATAATTAGGAAAATTGTGTTTTCTTTTCAAAACAACAAAAAACATATGCCCGAAAACAAGGTTAAACCTTATTTTACATGGGCAGCTGTATTGATTTACATCGCCCACAGACCTCATTAGTATTTGGGACATGCTGGAGCAGCTGATTATTGACAAAAAAGAAGAAAAAAAACTTTCAAACCCCCATGCTAACAAGAAGGAAATGCTACAACATAGAGACAAAACAGAGGCGAAACGATGCTAAAAGGAAAGAGACAGCTGGAGGTTGGGGATGTAAGTCCCTCGGCTCTTCGTGAACTCTCCAGCCGATGTTATAACACTGTTCTGTGGATGCGGCGGCTGCCATTGCGAGTCAGATGTGAAGTCAGCTAACGTTTCATAACTAGCAAACATGGAGACCTGCTCCTTACCTTTTATATCGTTCGGTGCCTCGCGCCCGGCACTGGAGGTTTCGAACGTCTCGAGACTGCTACATGTTTACAATCTGGCATTTTAAAGTGCGTTCAGATAGCATGTGTAGACCTCGGTAAATCTCCACTAGTACAACCCACTTCCCCCCGGGGGATAAAAACCAGTAATGGAGGGATCCTTGCACAAGGGGGTTGTGATTTTAATGCACAGGCTACAGCAGGTCAGGATAGAAGAGGAGAAAAGAGGTGAGTGTATCAGGGGCGTAGCTAAACATACAGCTGTATTGAGGCTAAGCCCCCCCCAAATTTACTAAATTACTTCTCTAGCAAAGCTGAGTATTCCTGCTACTCATATACAGTTGCTAAAACTGACAAAACTATAATTAAAGCAGTTAATAAAAAAAAAAGATTAAAATATTTTTATAAACTGCTTGACATAAAAATTATATCCTGCATTAACAGAAAAGATGTATTATTGTGCCAACTGTTGCTTCAGTTTGATCTCGCAGTAGTCTGTCTTCTGTATGATGCTGTAAATATGGAACTGTAAAATCTAGAGCTGGGCGGTATGAACCTAATTTCATATCTCAACATTTTATTTATTTATATATATATATATATATATATATATATATATAGATATTTAGATATTTCTTTATATATTTCTTGCTCAATCTGCAAAGCGAGTTTTCATTTTAGATGTACATCTATTTCTAAAAATGATCCTAATAATTGGTCTTCTTGGTTTTGTGAAGTATGCTCTTCTATGTTTCCTTTCAACACAGTTGATGATAATCAGATGCTTAAGTTTAGTAAAAATAATGCCAATTATGAGATAGTATGTAACGATACAATGGTATTTAATCCTTTTGACCTTAATAGATATGATCATTTGGAAGATGTTCATAATTTAGAATTTGACCCAGATATGAACTTTTTTTCTGATAATGATAATCCTCAGCATTGTAAATATTACAATGAAGAGCAA
>JBAMHW010000023.1:5651581-5676355 GCA_037177495.1 Rhadinocentrus ornatus | reverse complement strand
TGTGGCTTTTAGTATAAGCCTGACTAGGTTTCTGCCACACACCATCACATTTTTTAATGTTGTGTTTAAGTGTATACCTGTGTTTTTTATTATGTGAAAATAAATCAAATCAAATCACTGAGTCATCTACTCTACATGCACTCTTTGTTTGCTACTGATTTCTGCCTTATCATGTTTTCTGACTTTGCTACTTGGCAAATGGTCACATGGTCACATCTGCTTCGTCATGTTATGCTGAAGCACTTTGGATAACATGATGCAGCAATTAAACTTCCCCTTCAAATCAGCATCTGCAGCGTTGTGACTGTATATAAGAGGCAGGAGAGAAGTAAGAGGCATCGCACAGAATTGACAACTAAAGCCTGCGTAAAGGACTGAAGACTACAGCTCACCAAGTGTAAGCACATCTATGCTGTGGATTATTTGTATTAAATTTGCTTTTAGGAAACCAAATAAGTGTTTGATTCAATCTGAACAGATGGAGACCATGAAGAGTGCAAGGAAAAATGATACAGGGGAGGCTGGCAGGTATGACAGTTTTTTACTTGTTTTTCCAAAAGAAATAACTTAAAATGTGGTTTTTAATGTTTTTTTGTGCTTTCTCTGCGTTTCTCTGCCCTCAGTGACTTATCCGAGCAGATCAAAGCCGCCACTAAGGACAACCATGTCAGAGCTGAAAACACTAAGCTGATGCTCAGTTACCAGAAGGGACAGATCACTCTGCCACAGTACAAAGTAAGATCGCACACACACACACACACACACTTCGTCGGTTCACTTTTTCCACATTGTCTTAAAAACTGAATATTCATCCTGATGCCTCTTTCAGGTTCTGCTCTGCTCCCTCTATGAGATCTACAAAGTCCTAGAAGAAGAGCTGGATAGGAATTCTTCTCATCCGGCTGTTGCACCAATATACTTCCCGCAGGAACTCGCCCGTCTGGAATCACTGGAAAGAGATCTGGAGCACTTTTTTGGCTCGGACTGGAAAAAGAAAGTGATTGTCCCTGCAGCCACACACAGATACGAGCAGAGGCTACGAAAGGTGGGGGATGGTGTTCAAAATCATTCATTAATCCAAACATGCAAACCAGCTGAGCTCATCCCGTTTTGTTTTCCAGATTGGAAAAGAGAAGCCAGAGCTGCTTGTGGCCCACGCATACACTCGCTATCTTGGTGATCTATCAGGTGGGCAGGTGCTGGGAAAAATCACCCAGAAATCTTTGGGGCTCAGCAGCAAAGAGGGGCTGACGTTCTTCTCCTTCCCTGGCGTGACCAGTCCCAACCGCTTCAAGCAGCTGTACAGGAGCCGGATGAACAGCATCGAGCTGACGGAGGAGGAGAAGGCGGCGGTGCTGGAGGAGGCCGTGTCGGCCTTCGAGTTCAACATCCAGGTGAGGAAAGAGGAATCAAAGACAGTTTAGGGTCTGTGACCAGTAAAAGGATCGAGTACCACCTCCTGTCATACTGAATCCAGCAAAAAGAGGAAGGGAAACTAAAACTTGCTGACAGTTTTTCCTTTTAAAACTTGTTTTCCTCCAGGTTTTTGATGACTTGGAGAAAATGCTGAGTGTAACAGAAGCAGCGGACCCGTCAAGGCCTGGATTTCCAACTGTGAGGCTCCCAGCATCACCAGTTGTGCAGTTTGCCGTGGGACTGTGCTTTACACTGGCCACTATCGGGGCAGGAATCTACGCCATGTAGACCTCAGCTAAATTCATACGGAATTAGCACACAAAGCACTTTATATAATAAAATCAAGGCTTAAATTAGCATCTTTTCTATCACTGCTTGTCATTTGTGCAAACTTTCTGTAATTCATCCTCACCAGATTTGATTAATAAAGCAAACGGATGAGAATCTGAGAAGAAATTTATTTGATTTATTCTTGTGAATACATTTAATAACACATGAAGACTGATACAAAACCTTAACAGCTGAAAAGTGACCTTTTATCCGTCATTTCAGATAAATTCTGATAATTTTCTGCCAAAACAGAAGTTAAAGTGAGATATTCGAACAGTTGAAACAGATCAAAACTATTTACATCAAACAACAACGGAGCATAATTCTCTCTACTTGACTCTATAAAGCACTTTTCTCTGCATACGGTGCTGAAGCTCCCCCCTCCTTAGCATTAGGTGGAGGACTTTATAGATGGCATGCTCGGGATATTTCTGTAAAAGGAGAGAGCACAAAGGGCAGAAACAAGATTCAGAACAGATTCCAGATCGCTTACTGATATGAAGATTCAGGATTAACTGGTTGTTCCTTTGTTCTATAACTTATAGCTGGTTTTGTGGAAAACTTGGGAGCCTTAATTCTTTAAACACTGCCTAAAAATGGGAAATTAGTGCAAAAATTTGTTAAAAATACCCACAAATATAAATTAAAATGGAGCATTAAAAAGGCCAAACATGGAGTTTGAGGAATTCTAACTATTTTGAAAGTCAGCATTTGGTCTGAGCAGATGTTGGGCAAACTTTCATTTAATTTCATCAAATATTCTTCAGGAATATTTCTCCAGTTTATTGAATAACTTTCCAGACGCTCTTCTTTGGATGTTGGCTGCTTTTGTTCCGTTGTCGATCCAAATGATTCCACACTGCTTCAGTAACGTTGAGGTCTGAGCTCTGTGGAGGATTCATCTCTCCATCGGACCTGTTGCCACCGTGTGCAGTCCAGCCTTTTCTCCCAGTTCCTATCCTTTAGACTGGCTTCCTGACAGCCACCTTCCATGGAGACCATTTCTGAAGGGGCTTCAGTGAACAGTAGATCAGCTTAAAATGGTCTATGTAATTTCTTCACTTTCAGATCCTGTTAATCTGCTGTAGTTTGTAAAGCTTGTTGCTTTTTTTTGTCTTCAACTTTTTAAAGAAGAAACTGCACACCATGCAGATTTGTCAAGTTTTCAGCCTACATCTGAGAATCAGCTTCTTGAGAAAAAATATTTTGTCACTGTTTCATCTCAGCCATTTCTTCAGATCTGCTGTTAAATGGCCTAAAGACACCATTTAAAATCGGTTCTCGACCAAGTAATCCGTTATATTTCGATAACACTGGTTTATGCCTAAAGTTTTACTTTGCTTGAATAAGTCACAGATCAGCGTTTAGTAACCTATACAAAAATATTTTCTACTGAAAATGGCCGGGTACAAGGATTGGATCAGGGGGCCACTGAGGACCCCTGAGCAAGGCCTGCATGGCCTATGCAGACATGGGACCGCCCACGGCTCTAATATCTAGATGGAGAAAATGTAGAGCCCAATTCCCCGTTTGGGATTAAAGTAAACAAGGCTTTTGCAGGATGTTGCCGTTGTGAGCACAAACATAATGCAGTTTTAAATATTGCTGCTGACCTGTTTGGTAAAGTCCTGGATGATGCTGTGCTCAGACACCTGGGAGCCAATCGCAAAGCGTCTCTTCAGCTGCTTCTCGATGCGGGAAATCATTTCCTGGTCCTCTTGAGAAGTGAAGCCCTCCACTCCTGCGCAGAAAATGTGAAGAAGAAATGTTAACAGCAGGAAACTCCTGGGTTGCATTCAGTAATAAGATATATTTAACTGAGTTTTACAATGAGGGGAGTTACTTTAGTCCAAGTTAAATGCCACAGAAGTTGGAATCTTTGGGTAATGAAATACAAAAACGCACCCGAGAGGCTGCCGGACAGTGCAGCATCCAATGTGGACACCTGGAAGAGTCTGAGGGCCTCGTCCACCTCTTCTTCTCCAGCCACAGCCTGCAGCTTCATCTTCGCCAGAGATTCTGCGATGCGAACAACGGCTTCCAGCTGCCTGAAAGGAACACAAAACAATGGAAAATTACTTGAAGGAATCAAAGGTGAGGTAAAGGGTGAGGGTGAAGATGTCCAGAACAAACTTACCTGACAGTGATGGGGATGGAGGCTCTTTTGTCCGTCTCCCTCTCGTGGTCTCGTGCGCCGCTCCTCATCACCACGTATCTGTTTTTCAGCTTCTCGGCTGCTGCCGCCGAGAGCCGAGGACCGCATTTACTGTGGGAAAAACATCGTAACTAAATACATGATTCTGCACATTACCTTAACCACAAAGTTATCATACAAAAGCTCAGGGAGACTCACGCTCTGGCGTAGGCGATGTACTTCTTAAAAGTGGCCAAGGGAATCTCGCCTTCCACTCCTTCGGTCTGCGTCTGAGCGCTCAGGTGAACGTTCATCACATGACGAGCCAGCATCTACAAACAAGCCAAGGAATTAAATCGATGCACTTCGTCAGATTCCTGATAAGTCCAGGATTCAAAGCAGCCTCCTCACCATGTCTCTCTGCTGGTCGTGCTGGTCTTTAATGATGAAGATCATATCGAAACGGGACAAAATGGTGGGCATGAAGTCGATGTTGTCCTCTCCCTTTGTGTCGTCCCAGCGACCAAACACGGAGTTGGCGGCAGCCAGAACCGAGCAGCGAGAGTTCAGGGTGGTGGTGATGCCAGCCTACGAGGAGCAGAGATGTGAGGTTACCTTGTTAAATCACCTAACCACGGGGTGTTGTTAGGCTTTCTTTAAATAGAGAATACCTTAGCGATGGAGATGGTCTGCTGCTCCATGGCCTCGTGGATTGCTACTCTATCATCCTCTCTCATCTGAGGAATTAAAAACACATTTATGATCAACTCTGGATCAGAGGTGTGAAACTACTCCTTGTAGCTCAGTTTTGCATCCTACCTTGTCAAACTCATCGATGCAAACAACTCCGCCATCAGCCAGCACCATGGCCCCTCCTTCCATGATGAATCCACGAGTACTTGGGTCCCTCAGCACAGAGGCGGTCAGACCAGCTGCACTGCTGCCCTTTCCAGAGGTGTACACCTACAGAGCGCAGACCCAAGGCTGAGTATCGCATGCTAGCTAGCATGAGGGGGATTTAGTTGCAGAGATCAGCTCTAGAGAATGACCAACGTACCCCGATTGGTGAGCATCGCTCCACAAACTTGAGCAGCTGAGACTTTGCTGTACCGGGATCTCCAAGCATCAGCAGGTTGATGTCGCCCCTGCGAGTGAGACCATCGGGCAGCCTAAAGGAGATAAAAGCAAATCATTATGAACATTTAATGTTTTTTTTTTGTTTTTTTTGAGAGAAAAGGAGGGGAAAAAAAGGTTTTGTGGGCCTCACCTCTTCCTTGAACCTCCAAACAGCAACGAGGTAATGGCCTTTTTCAGATCGTCGCTGCCGTAGATGGAGGGAGCTACTGACTGGGCCAGAGAGTTGTAGATGCCAGGAGAAGCAGCCAGAGCTCGCAGCTCCTCCTCCTCCTGTGGAGCTACGGATCCAGTGGCACCACGACCTGGACGAGACAATATGTCACATTACCCTCTAATGGCTGAAACATATCATACAAATTCAAAAATCAAATTTCACCTGCTCCTTCTGTGTCCACCTGGATGCCAACCACTCGCAGGTAAGATGCACGAATTCCCACGCCGACACCCTTTTCTTTGCCTTTAACCTTTGTGGCAGCCACCTTTTTGATGGAGTAGATGCCCATGATGGTCACCCTGTTACCGGGCACCACACGGTCGCACATATACCTAACGGGAGAGGGACCTTGGGTGAGAAAACATGACTTATTTTTCATGAGTGCAGCAGCTGATCATGCCTCCGTTACCTGTCGCAGTAGAGCTGTAGGTGACGCGGCATCTCTCCGTGTGGCACCGCGTCCGGAGACTCCTGCAGGCGGAGCGTCTGGAAGTCAACACAAACGCAGCGGTCTGGGATGATGAAGTAAGGGTCCATGGGACACTTCACCTTGCCAGCATTCTCACTGGAAAAAAGAGGAAACTTGTTAAGGGTGTTTTGATGGTCCCATATTATGCAAAATTCACTTTCTAAAGGTTTTCTAACACTCATGTGTCCTCATAGCCTGTGTATGAAGCCCAAATATGAGAAAGTTCTGTCACCCTTCTCACTTGCTTGCTCCACTTTTTATGTGCTCAAATGGGTGAGTCTGAGCTCTTTCCCTTTGCGACCTCATGAAGGGAAAAACCAGTCCCCTGGGTAGTGAATAGTCAATGACCTTCCTCCTCAGCTAGCTGAGCATGCCCTCTAAAATCACAGAGCGGGCACCAGCGAAAGCCGGATCGTCTTCCAGAGAGGGGAGTGGACAGGTATCTTTAAACCATGGCACCATGAACATTTAAAGGTTCAGACACAGAAACAGTCCGTTCTCAGTAGCGCTCACTAGGGCCACATTTGGAATGGCTGAAATTAAGGACCAAGGCTGAACTTTTGTTGGACCTCGTTGTGATCGTTGGCCACACTCACCTGTTGCACTTGCGTGGCAGAGCGTAACCCTGCAGGCCCGGCGGCAGAGGAATGTCTTTGATAACGGCCCGACAGCCGCGACACTGCAAGCACACCTTGGTGGCCTTGGCCTTGACAGCTGTGGCTGAGATGATGATGCCATGCACCTTCACCAGGCGAGACACCTGCTCCGACTGCAGAGAGAAATAACTAAAAAAGTTATCAAACTGTGTGCAACAGTACGATTTTGAGATGCAAAGGAGTCTGTAAGTACCTTGAGGCTACGAATAGAAGCATGATGGGCATCACTCCTCAGCATAACCTGGATGTCCTGCATCGTCTCCTCCCCGACAGGCCGGGGACGAGTCACCTCGTCGGCTACCTCCTTTGCAGCTTCCTCCAGCTGTGAAATAAAACAAATCATCAGGAATACAACGATCTGGTCAGGAGCAAAAATGCGCTAGTTTTTTTTCTTTTTTACGGTAAGGTAACCAGCTTCATCGTTGGTGTAATTGTTCAGATATTTGCTACTAGAAACCCATATTCCACTAGGAGGCACAAGGCAAACTCAGACTATACAGAACTAGAGGATTTGCAACATGTAAACAATACTAATTTGGGAAAACAAAAAATCTCCAGCATGCATCTGACCAGTCATAACTTTATCCAATAATTCAATAATGTAATGGGCTGAGGCAGTCTTAAAACTTAAGCATGCTATTATTTTTTATTTGCATTGTTTAATCTTTCTTTTATGAGAATTAAACAAGTGAACTGCAGCTATGTCATAGTTTAATACCCTTTTTTTAAACTGGAAATATTGTAAAAGTCTTTCAAAAACAGCTTTAACTGTCATAAAGCAATGTATTGTTCCCCCTTACACTGACTCTGCTGGATATTAAGGGACTCTGGTAAAACCGGGAACCAAAAAAGCACCAGACTTACCAAAGGCAGGTTTTCGGTCGGCAGCTTGTAAAGACAGTCAGACAAATCTTCATCAAAGCTGGCAAGATCCTCCATCTCCACCTCCACCCAGTACTCCCCCAGGGTGTAATGTCGCTTCAGTTCATCTCTAATAAAAATATTTTTAAAAGAACCGGGTGGAAATATGAACATTAATACGAATAGTAATGTGGCAATGGAATTGTGAAAACAAATTCTGATAAAATACAAAGAAAAGCATGAATACGTGTGATTATTAAACATTTTACTAATTTAAGACTAGCTTTGCTGATAAAATCTAACTTTAAAGAGTAATTCTGAAGTTTGTACAGAGCAGGCTACAGACATGATGATCCCTGTAAAGGCCTAACAGTCCAGGATATCACAGCTTTGAATCAACATGCATCTCGCTCATTTAGCTCTCACAATTATTAGCCAGACTATCTAGAGACCTGTTATTATACATGCTTTCTCGTGCAGCTTCACCCTAAGTCGACTTATTAAAAGCTTAAACGGGCAATGATTACTTCTCCAGTTACTGGTATTCACCTGTATTTAAAGGTAAAGCCGGTTCGGTCGGTCCCAACTCTGAACTGGCGCAGGAACTCACGGAACCGCTTCTTGATCTGGGTGCGCTTCAGTCCGCCTTCATCCACGCCAGGCCCGTCTCCACCTCCGAAGCTGTCGCTGTAATAAACTCCGGGGTCGTCAAAGCCAGACATACTGCAGCAACTCGGTGAACGAATCCCAAACAAGCAAAAACGGAGCTTTAAATGTTATTTTGCTTTTTTCTTCCCCTGATAAAGACAAATTATCGACGGACCTGAACTGCTCACGAGAAAGTCTGTCTGACGTCTGTTTCGCGGGAAAAACTGAACTCCTTCCTGTCTGTTTCCCGCGAGAGTTTAGTCACGACGTGCCCTTCCTGTCATCTAATTGGCTGAAAAGAAACATCGCTACTTTCTATTTGTCAGGGTGATTCTTCAGGATGCGAGCTGACACCGTGTAGGCGGGGCTTATGACGAGCGATGGCGCGAAAAAGACAACAGAAGGTGGAGCGACTGAAGCACGAAAGCTAAAGCAGCAACGTGCCAGTTATAAAACATAAATGAAACATGGAATATATCTGCTGATATGATTAGATGTTATTATACTCAGTTACAGCTCATGCTGCTCTTAAAGAAGCCGTTTTTGACGGGATTAGTAAACAGGAAAAGCTAGTTGATGTAGAAATCCTGGTAGGTGAAGGCAACAGTTCATGCCAGTACAATTAGAAAAAGACTGAATTAGTATGACTTATTTGGGAAGGTTGCAGGCCAAAGCCTCTTCTTTCTCTCCTCTAAAAAAAGAACTAAACAAAACATGGCAGTACAGATTAGGTTTGCAATGCTGCATCAGAAAATATGTCCGTTTGGAAAGATGAGACTAAAATTTAGATGTTTGATCATAGCACAGCACATTTAAATAAAATCCAACAAAATATCAGCACAAACAACTCCATCTTCAAGCACAGTGGTGGAGAACTGATGATTTGGGCTTGTTTTGCAGCCACAGGACCTGGATGCATAGTCATTGAACGGACCATGAACTCCTCCATATACCAAAATATTCTAGAGTCAAATGTGAGATCATCTGTCCCACAGCCATTACTTATTTGAAGTTTTATTTCCCCAATTTTATTACTTAGGACCAGAGGACATTTGTTATCTTAACGGGTAAAAACTTCAGAATTGAACGAGAGTTGTTTCCTTTTTTATGTTTTATTGTTAATTATACCATCAAGATGTGAAATGTTATGTGGAAAAAATTAAACAAACTTTTATTCACCTTTTAAAAATATAATTAGAAAGAAAAACATAAAGCTTTTCATCTTGTCTGATCTTGATTTGAAAGTTTATTGTTTGCCTTAATAAATGCTGATAATTCAACCATTAATCACCTGAAGCCACACTAAACTCACCAATATGGTCAGCACAATCTTCAAAATCACATTTCTGGCTTAAATAGAGAACAATTTCTCCCCCGTGATAGAAAGTGCAGGAGATGAAGAATTGTTAGCCCTTTTTTCTTCAAACACAAACATCTACACTTAAGCAAAAGCACTTAACTGTAGCTAAGTAAACACAAAAATAACATTCAACACCATTGATCAACAAATGTAACTAACATTTCCATTGGCTTCATTCATGCCTCTTCAGTAACAGGCAGCAAGATCTGTAATGGCGAGCGGTTTGCTGAATCTTTCTAATTCCAGCTCATTTGTCCCTTTCAGGAAATGACTCTGTGCTTTCGGCCTATCTGGATGAAAGCATCCACACAGCGGTCGATGTCTTCGTCTGTGTGCGCAGCCGAAATCTGAACACGGATTCTGGCTTTGCCCTTGGGTACGACCGGGTAGGAGAATCCAATCACATAGATTCCTAATGAGGGAGGAAATGGGATAAGCACCTTGTTTCTTCCCAACAATAAAACCAGTCCTCAGTTTATATGATCAAGTCTGGTGTCTCACCTAGTTTCAGCATGTCATCAGCTATCGTAGAGGCCAACCGTGCATCGCCGAGCATTACGGGACAGATGGGGTGAGATGTGCCTGCGATGGTGAAGCCGGCCTGCGTCATCTTGTTTCGGAATCTGATTGATCGCGAGTCAGAAAAAAATTAGATCGTAATCAAAGTGGGACAGTAAAGTTGTGATCCGAGCACGGTGCCCTTCTTCAGAGCAAACGCACCTCATGGTTTTGGACGTCATGCTCTGTGCAATCTCATTGGATGCGAGCAGCAGCTCCACAGCCCGGATGGCACAGCCCACCACGGGAGGGGGGAGGGCGTTGGAGAACAGATAGGGCCGCGAGCGCTGTCTGAGTAGGTCAATGAGAGGCTTGGGACCAACTGTGTAGCCACCTGAGATTAAATATATATTAGACAGTGAAAAGGGGATATAACAAATAACACAGCCCCATATCTTGCGTGATAGTAACACAGCAGCAGTTTATTATTATCTTATCAGCATTTTTGGTTTAAAAGTCAAGAATGAACAAAAAAAGCTGCTTGTACAGAAACAGAACCAGAGAGTAAACTGATGAATAAACTTTAGCTTGGCAGCTTCTGAAGCTTCATTGCTTAGACCTCCAAGCGTAAGGCTGTTAGAGACGCAACACCGTGCAGACCAAAAGGTCTTCGCTAAATTTGCAAATGAAAACGTTTTTCTTCCTTGCTAGAATACTTCAAAGTCGTACAGAGACGTACCTGCTGCTCCTCCCAGTGCTTTTCCCAGAGTGGAGTTCACAATATGAACTTTGTCCATCACCCCGAGGAGCTCATCTGTTCCTCTACAAAATATAAGTGTGATTTTATCTATCTTACACTGAAATTGTGGGGTAGCATTACAGTTACACTTTGTCAACACTTTGTGGCTGATAAGTGAGAAAAAAAATTTAACTTTTGGGCAGATGTTAAAATGCTTATAAAAACAATAAAATAAAATCAGTTTTATTTTTCTGAATTATAAGATCATAACAATGATTTTTTTTTTAAATCTGAAGGTAAATAGTTAACCAGATCATTACTACAAGCAATACATCTTAATAATTTCTTCTGACTTTGTTTTGAATTTTGTATAAAGTTATTCTTTGAGTTTTCCTTTTTTTTATTTTTCCAGGCATTTATAGAGATAATAAAAAGGTGTTTTTTTGATAAATTCGGTTAGTTTTAATTATTAAATTATTAAAATCAATTAATGAGACAATTGTGCACAAAAACCAAACAAACAAACAAAAACCATCAGTTTTTCTGAATTTTTGAGATACTTTCAAGTTCAGCAGTCATGAGAAACGAGATCCAACACGTACAGAGGCTGACACACATATTCAACTTCCATGTCAGCTCATTGTCTGACTTATATGTAGTTATGATTATGACTGTATTAGAAATGTTTCTAGTTGGGATAGATTTGCACAACAGAGATAAAAAAAATAAAATAAATAAAAGAGAAAACATCTTTCTAGATTTGTTTTAAAGTTAAATCAACAACACACCCACCTGCCTCGGGGGCCCAGGAATCCTGTGGCATGGCATTCATCTATGAACACCATGGCTCCGTACTGCTCAGCCAGGTCACAAATTCCTGTTAGAGGGGCCACATCTCCATCCATGGAGAAGACTCCATCTGTCACTATTAGGCGCATACGAGATGACTGAGGAGAACAGAGGACAGATGATCACTGGAACACTAACATTGTCAGTAAAATTAAATATGTCTACAGAAGAACTCTGTGTGCACACACACACACACACACACCTGAGCCTCTTTGAGCTTGTTCTCCAGATCGCTGAGGTCCATGTGTTTGTAGCGCAGCCTCTTTGCTCGACACAGACGGATCCCATCAATGATAGAAGCATGGTTGAGCTCATCAGACAGAACTGCATCATCTGGGCTCAACAAAACCTGTTGTAAAAGTTATTTCTTACTTTCATCTATCATGATAAAGAATTTAGTTTGTAACTGAAACAGTGGAAAGTGAACTTTTACACACCTCAAACAATCCAGCATTGGCATCGAAACAGCTGGCATAGAGGATGCAGTCTTCTCTCTCATGAAACTCTGCAAGCTTCTGCTCTAGATTTTTGTGCAAATCCTGTAAATTATGATACACAAATATATAACTTTATTTCATTTTAATCCTCTTTATTTTAAATTTAATCATCTATGTGCAATAGCTATCGCTATCTGAGGCACAGTTCTGAACTGGTTTATACCACATCAGACTTAAAAGGTAATTTTCTGTTAGCCTTGGTGATCCCTCCACTCATTCAGCAATTTTGACCAGTGGTGTACCTCAAGGATCTATATTGGGACCGCTTTGGTTTACACCTTAAATGCTCCCTCTTGGTTAATTTTTGAGAGGATACAATTTTGCTTATCGTTTTTATAAGGATGGCAGTCAAATTTATCTAAAGCTGCAAACTTAGTATTTTAACTGAATAACAAAAAGACAATGAGCTCTGCTCAACACTGAAGCTGCAACCAGACCCCTGAATGCGACATGTACACATGAACATACTTCATCTACGTTTGCTCTGAAGTCAAATTGGTTGCCTGTCCGGTACAGAATAAATAAGAAAATATAGCCGATTACATAAAAATACATCAACTTCCTACTTTATTCTCCTAGCCGGACTTTTAGGTAATTGGATCAAATTTTCTTTGTTGTTCTAAGATCCAGTTAAGTATTCAAGATGGGTCATGCCTTTTCAGCTGCAGCTCCATCTCTCTGGAACAGCCTCCCACCTCTACCACCAGGCTGTCCTTAGTAACTGAGTTTAAGGCCGGGACTATACAAAGTCATAGTACGTATGGATAAAGTAGGCCAATATGTCATCCTTACCCAAAAACCTCTAAACGCTTTGTAAAACTTTTAAAAAGCTTTACTTTGTAACTAGAAATGTCATTTGCTTGTGAATCAAAGGATTGCATGCAATTTATATTTTTATACATGTTTTATGCTGTTTTCTGCCCTTTACTAAGTCAAAATGATTTGACTTTACTTCACCAGCATACCTGTGTCCCACAGATGAATCTGACAGAGCTCATTCCAGCACCGTATGACTTCAGAGCATCGATTCCTGCCTGCACCACCTCTGGATGACTGGAGAGGCCAAGGTAGTTATTGGCACAGAAATTCAATATACCTAAGAGAAACATTTAGAACGTTCCAGATTAAGAATAAAAGAACCCTTTCTAATTAAAATCATTAATACAATAAACACTGTGAGTCGCTCAAAGCCTATAATTAAAATTCTGCCTATGTTTGGGCAAAAAGCCAAACCAATAAAGAGCCCACGTGTCAGAGCAATGACCGACAGAAAAAACACAATGCATGTGATCGTGGTACTGCTGTGCATGTGAACTGAACAGTATCCTGCAAAGGGGGGGTGGGGGGTCATAACCTATAGTGACTGAGCCATTCATGAGTCAGCAGTTAATGTCTGGCAAAGATTCTTGCTGAATTGTCTGATTACCTGCTTTGCTGGCAAGACAACAAAAAGTTAGAGATTTGCTGCTGGACTCAGTTAAAGGTTAATTTATTTACTAATCCAAAAACCGGCCCAGATTTCAATTTGAATTCTGAAGTTAAAGCATCTCACAATTGATGTTGTAAGCATTTGCAATAAAGCACAAACTAACATGGTTTTAGTTAATTGCCTCCATTTTAATTCTGAGATAACATTTACTAAAAGCCCTTACTTAAATCAGCTGCATTCAGACCAGTGGAGTAAAGTAACTAAGTAAGTTTACTTGTATTAATCACTAATAATGGGCAATAAAAAACCCTAAGCAGTAATAAGTGTATTTCACCTACTAAGCAAATTATTGTTACACTTCATAACAGATGAGACTTTTAAAACCTCTCATGAAACAACAAATATATAAAGAATGACATGAAATAGTCAATTGCAATAAGTAAAAGTCCCCTGAGAAGAATAAAAAGGACTTCTTCAGTCAGCTATTTTAATGCTGTCACTGACGAGCAAAATACGGCTATTTACACAACATAAATATATTCCGTTAAGGTGTATAATCCTACTTTGCTCAAAAACGAGGTAACCCTGCACCTGCACTTATTTTACCTATGCCAATGTCTGATACAGACTTTATATATAAAGGTGCTTATAAAGACAAATAACTGCCGAAACTTACTTCCACGACTTCCGTCCACGTTGATTTGAGGACCCTGTTTAGAGGTGATGATCCTCTCAGACTTCCACGTCCCCGCAGCTCGAATAGAGTCGAGCTCGTGCTCCAGGACCGCTTTGGCTTCAGCCACCGCCGCATAGCTCCGCTTCAGAACCGAGTCCGAAGACCGCAGGACCCCTCGGACCGGTCTAATTAAACTTCGAGCAGCTTTTCCGAGAGACATGTCAAGGAATTATTTTTAAAAATGGTAAACGTGACACTGCACGACTGTATAGTCAGACGTAGTTGCGTCACGTATCAGAAATGGGTGTATATACCAAGGACCAATCAGATTTCAGAACCGTCTGACACGTGCCTTGTTTTATCCAATAGTATTTACTCACTATATCTGTTCCAGTAGCAGACGGAAACGGTCAGCTGCTGCCCTGCCCGATATAAACGGTCTGTTTCACCTTGTTGAACTCTTTACAATTTCACAATAAAACTGACAAATGTTACATGTCATTAGCTTCTTTTTTTTTTATAGCTAAAAGCCACACATACACAAATAGAAGCACACAGTTAGCCTTTTTTGCCCTTTGTAACTCTTAGGACTTATTCTTGTCTTATTTGTTTTATTAATCTGTAAACTAATATAAGTTGAAAAAAATAAATTAAAAACAGAAAAAAAACTGAAGTGAAAACAAAGACTTGTCAAATGTCAACAATTTTAGTTTAATATTATGACAACAGTCTGTTAAGACTTTGTTAAAACTTCAAGTAAACATCATAGGGAAAAGCTGAAATAAAAAATACAATAAAATAAAATTAGTGGCTTCTTCCACATCGGACAATATTGATGTGAAACATGTATGTTACAACTGGGCTTTTTCCTATTGTGGCTTTTTCTTTTACCCCTGTTAGTACCAATATACATATATATAAACAGTATATATAGATTTTTATATTTAACAGCAATATAATACATAACCCTGGTTGCAAAGTATTTTTTATGTAACAATATTAATTTTCCTTCAACAGCAGTAACTTAACCATATAAAATGTGCAAATGTTTGCTCACATACAAACCCTCACAACAATATTGAGTAAAAACTTTTGTACTTGTTACATACCCTCAGTTAAAACAATGTTTGCTCCCCAGTAAAGAGCAGGGTACACATACATGCCTGAAGTCTGTCCTCAAATATGGAATGAAATTTCCAACATAATATGTGCCATTTAGCCGTTCAGCAACAACAACAAATCCTAATTTTTCCCACCAATGATGCAGAAGCTTCATGAGTAATGTTAGTCTGTCTGGGTCTGTGTGCAGCTTAAGAACTTGAGAAGTCGGCCTCTTGTGAGGGTGCTCGCAGTGATGGCAGGCGATCTGCTGCTTTTGCTCTTTCTGCCAAAAATCTGTCAAACTCTGCAGAGGGAGACAAATGAAATTTACTTTGTCAGTCAGAGGGGTAACTTATTATGTCCAGAAACAAAGCTGAAAATAATTGCACAAGTTTATTTTTGGAGGTGATGGTGAATAATGCATATAATGCCACCTGCTGGTTAATTGCAGATATATCTAACAATATACACAAACTGATGAAAACAATCCAAAAGCTTCACATATAGTAGGATCATTTAGTAGAAATGATCTTTTCTATTTAATAAACCCATAAACTAAATATCTGGAATATATCTATGTAAATTAAGTGTGAAGATCCTCACCTTCACTGGTAACACCATCCGACTCTGCAAAGTCATCATACTGTAAAAATATATAAAACAAAGACACAGGTTGGGTTGATATACTGTATATTTATCCAAATATTTATGAATGTTTAATCAAAGTATAAATCCAATTTAAGTTAGAGTGCTTACTCTGAAACAAGTATGTCTGTAGTAATATCATAGTTTTAGTCTCTGTACATGTTCTACCTAAATGTCGATTCTTTTACTTTATTTTCTTCTAATGATAATTTCTTAGTTGAAGAGTTTTTTACTATGTAAATTATTTTTTTCATACTTTTACTCACTGTCGGAAGAAGGTGCTAAACCACATCTTGAGTGTTGTTTATCAATGTTCTTATAGTGACAGTAAAATATTCTCTTTGTGCTGAGCTGCATTATCATCCCCCAAACACAAATCTTCCTCATTTCAATGGATGGAAAGAGAAACACGTTCAAATTTCCGCATCCACCTCTGCATTTAACAGTGGACTTAATGACCATTATCTCCCACTGTCCTTTACCTGTATCATCAATGATTGGAAATTTTCTTCTTTTCTTCATCTTTATATGCTTATGAGATCATCACTTTGTCAAATGCACCAAATATCAGCACATTGTTGTTACTCTTAGTCCCTAATCTTTTTTTAAGTTGTGCTTTTTTGGATCTGAATCCCATTTCCTTCTTACTTGTTTATGCCTCTTTCGGCTCACTTTTTTCTCATTTCTTTTGTTGTGCTGTTTTTATTTTCAGGCTTAATGCTTTAAATTTTCTGTTGTGAGCCTTTTGACATCTTCCTTGGTCTACCTGTATGTTTGCCTTTAACAACATTAACACTTTGTTTTTAATTGCTCTAAATAAACTGACTGTGAACATAGGGTTGCAAAATTTCAGGAATTTTCAAAGTTGGAAACTTTCCATGGGAATTAACCGGAAATTTACTAAACTTAGGTTTATTCACTTGACAGGGAACTTAAATATAATTGAGGAAAATATGTTTTAGCATAATCTTGGCTAGGACAACAATATTTAATGCAAGCACAGTTGAATATCTATGCCATTCAATCACATGCATGCAGCACACTGCTTACTGCAGGATGTTTGAGGCCACGCCCCCTACATGCACTGTGCATTCCTCCATCACACGAACTGGTGATTTCTTTAACCCTGGAGTACTGAGGCAACATTTGAGCTTGCAACTACATAAAGTCAAGTAAGCTTTCATAATATAATGGGGTATATTTATTTTATACACCAACTGTAAAATATTTTGAAGAAAACTCCAGTTTTAACTATATTTGTGTTCATGCTCTTGCATTAGTGTTTATAAAAGCTTTTTTGTTATCCTATTTTACAGAAAAATGCCCCGTTTGCCATCTGAGTGTGGAGGCATTTCACACAAACTAATGTTGAAGGAAAATCTTTGCATGTGTGTAAATATTGTGCAAAGACGTACGTAAAGAACTCTACAAAAATTCAGCAGCCTATTGTTCAGGGCCCAAAATTTCCTGTAGGCTCAAAACATATATTTCCAAAATTCCCCACCTTAACTTTCCATGGAATGTTTCTGTAAATTTTACTATGTGAACATGAACATGTGTGTGTTAAAGAAATGCATTTTACAAGGCTTCTATAATATTACTCATCTATTTCATCTGAAAAAAAGTTGTCATTATTGACAACAATTTCATGTATCTCTTTTTAACTATGCTTCACAAAGCCAGAATAGCTGAATGAATGAATAGCTGCATGAACACCATCAAAGAGTTGTTATTCCATGATTTGGGCGAGGGTTGTATACTGAAAAATGAGGAATAAATATTTGAGAAAATTCAATAATCCAGTTACTAACCTCGTCATCCAATGAAAGCCATTTTTCTATATCATCCATTACGTTGGACTGGTTGATGGGAATCTAAGAAAGAAAGCAGAGCAGCAGGTTGATCAGTCAAGTCCAATGTGAGCCACTGATAAAGCACAATGCTACCAACCCCCCCAAAAAGACACCAAGGAACAACCATGTTGGTAACAAAGCATAAAGAAACAACATAATATTTTGAGACAATACAAACCAAAGACTGTCATGCTCTTAGACACCAAAACTCGCATGCAAACCCATTTGTGTTTTATCTCAAACCCTGAACTACCAAACCCATAAAGACTGATTTAGACAAAAGCAATTCAAAACCACAGCATGGGGAAACTGCAATCATATGTAAAGAAAAAAAACAAGAGACACAGGATGTTGGAGGGTGGGACACACTGATTTTTGGACAGAGACCCACCATTCCCCTTTTAATCATCCAATCTAACTTTGGTGAAGAGCTGCGGGTGGAAGCTGGACTGTCATCCTTCGTACACAGACAGAAAGTTCATTTGAGAGGAAAGAATCACTGAGTAAAAGGCAACATATGAACTTCAGTATCGGTTATGCTCAGAGATTCTGTGCAGTTTCCACCTTTAAAGTTTTTCTGCGGTCTCAAAGATCACATGAAAGACGAGAAAAATACAGTAAATCTTGTGACTAAATCTGTCAAACTGTGTAAATCCAGAGATGCACGGCATCCAGACTCACCATTCCAGTGGTTTGTAAACTGCCCTCCTGAGCTGGAGCAAGACCGTCCACTCCAACTCCATTCTTACCACTGAAACACAAGATTTTCAAGTTGGCTAATTACCAAGCAATCTGTTTACTAAAATTATAACACAAAAATAGATGTTGGATCCAATGTGTAAAAAAAAAAGAAAGAAAGAATGAGTCAGTGAGGAAATTTAAAATTAAGATTAATTTCTTCAGAAATAATCTTCTTAAGACATGTTTTTTTTGTATAAAATATCAATGACATCATTTTTAAAAAAATTTAAAATCTTATTCTTTCCACAATACATCAGGTTCCACAAAACCTTTCCGAGTAACAATTTGTAGCACTTCCCACTAGTGCAGCTATAGCTGTATAAAGTCTGGTGTGCTGTGTTTCTGTCTCCAGGATCTAAATTATTTTGGTTTTTAGTCTTTCTGCACCTCAGTCTCTGATGAGTTGTTGGGTTCATCTTCAGTGGTAACGCATCATCTGATTCACTTGTACCTGTGAAAAGAACAAGCAACAGATTTCCAGTACACAGAACTGCAAACAGTATGTAGAGTAAGCACAGCAAGCTGATGGATAATTCTTGTATTAACTACGGTATAAAGTAAATAATACAGTTTAATAGGAATATTAGGTTGAATAGTGATTCTTAATTCCCTCGAGAAGGTTTCCTTGTATATTTTGTCTCAGGACACATTTAATCTGAATGATGTTGAAGGTCCAGAAATGCTGCTTCCTTCTCTGGGCTCATTTAAGGAGGAATGCAGCACTGGGATTAACTGTCTGGGCTAAAGTCTGATGACTTCAAGGCTAAAGAGAAAAGGAATCATCCTGCTTTTTTTATTGGTGCACAGCTCAAAAAACAGCATCTGCAACAGCATTAGTGTACATAAGTGCACGTTCTTTAAGTGTATATTTACAAGTTTTGGAGCAACATTTGCTGCCATTTAGATGACATTGGTTGCAGAGAAGATCTTCTTTACTTCAGAAAGATGAGGCTGAGTTACATTTTGAAGTGATTCACAACATCGTGGGTAACTAAGCATAGAGTCGGGTCCTGAACTGTTCTGCTTGCAATCCAGATCCCATTGAAAACATTTGCAGCCTATGATGCTAAATAAGACAGAATTTAAAGAAAAAGTAAATAAATACAATTTCTTACATTTAATATTTGATATAATTTTAACTAAGCATAGGTTTCCAATCATTTTTAAACAATTATATTTAATGTTATATTTCATTTTACCATGATCCCAGAAAAGTAGCTGTGATAAAACACACATAATCCAAAGTGCAGAACTCACTAAGTTTAGCCATCTGACTGGACACACTATCAGCTTTTGACAGGCTGAGGGAGCTGTCACTTTTCACTGATGTGAAGCCTGATTGGCTGACGTCAAAGTCCGGGAGGTTGACGTATGTTTGGCTCTGAAAGCAAAGCAAAAGGAAAAAAGTTTAATTTCATACAGTTTTGATTGCTGAGCTGCAAAATCAAACAGACCAAAAATGTGTTTTTTACCTTCCGCTCTGAGTGTTGATCATTTGTTATTCGTCTTTCAAACCTGAATGCAACAGAATAAATAAATAAAATAAGAGGTGAAGCAAACATTAATGATGAGCAATAGGAATAATAATGATGGAGTTACCTGTGGTAGCGAGTGAAGGCAGTGTTCATTTCATCATTAGCAGCCAGTAACTCCTCAATCAGCTTCTCTTCACTGAGTCTGGGGACAATCTTAACTATCCTGTCTTGCATTTCCTTACATACTGTGTATAACTGCTAATGACACAATGAGACAAAGAATGTGTGGGTGGGGAGGGGATTGACGGGGCAGATGCAACACAAAACGTAAACAATACTAGATCAGTTAAGGGTAATGCAGAGTTACATAACATGACAGGAAGGAAATCATTTCCTGCAACAATGAAGCAAAAAAAATCTTAAATTTTTTGCGCTAAAACACAAGTTTGTTTAGACAAAAATGTATTTTTCCTTTTTTTAAATTTTTTTTTTACCTCCAACAGCTCCATGTCTGCTTGCTTTACTGTGACCGGATCCAGCTGGCTCATCATGTCAGACATCATGCTCAGGTTGCTCCGCACCACTCCCAGCTCCGTCTTCAGCTTTTTCACCTGGAAAACAACATTTATTACTGAATAAACACAGTGATAATGTCTCCTTAGACAAAGCAAATACTGAGAGGGGTTAAGGTTAAAAAGGGCTGAGAAAGCAGCAGTGAGGTCATTTTTTGTAAAACAGCAAAAGGAGAAAGACTGGCGAACAAATGTCCTGTTATGGCTCCATCACCTGGCTGGGAGTGAGGGCACTGGTTCCATCAAGGGCCAGTTTAAGCTCAGAGGTCTGAGGTGGGATGAGAGGATGTTTGGAAGACAAACACACAGCAGGCAAAGTAGTAACAGCAGCGCCATTTCCAGGCAGAGTCTGACAGGCAAAAGCACAGAAAGACCAAAGATAAGAGGCGGAGCAAGAGTGCTGGCAGGAAAACAACATGCACTCAACCCTTTCTGGACCTTTTTGGTGGCTTGAGCTGGTGTGTAACCATCGAGTTCAGTCATGGGGAACTCCAGCCCTTTCCTTCGCAGGTCTTCATACACTGACACCACGCCTGTCAGGTCGGGCGAGCTGCGGAATGCATCAGCCCACGCCTTAAAAAGGGAAAAGCACAAATTACTGACTGACCCTGAGGCAATGAGGTAACTCCGCACGCCTCACCTGTATAATGCTGAGCACTCTGTCATGCACCACTAACGGAGGGTTGTTCCTCGGGATGATGGTCCTCACCAGAACCCCCTCGATGAAGTCCCGCGCTGTCACCAGGACGTGTAATCTGTAGCCGCAATTCTTCACACAGGTCTCCAGCACCTGCAGCCAAAAGGCGACGAATGGATTAACAGAGGTCTCACAGATGAGATATACAAGGGTCAACACTCACAGTCAGGGCCAACATGACCTCCTTGAAATTCTTGTTCCCGACAATCCGCTTCTTTATGGCTCTGACTGCATCTTTGGGCCTGTAATCGGAGTGTTTGCAACAGTCAGAGGCATGTCACCTCCAGAGGGGATTGACTAATTTCTGATGCTGACAGAGAAAACAAACACACACACCCCTCCTCTGAGCTGTTGATCAGGTCACAGATTTCCATGTTGAGTTCCCAGTCTTCAGCTGGTAAACTGGAGCTGGTTGCACACTCTGAAAAGAAAGTGAGGATAGATATGACATGAAAACATGAAGCTAACATGCATCTGCAGCCCACAGATATTTTAATTGTACATTAACAAACATCTTACTTTTTTTACTATATGGAAATATGAGTTTAATTTCTTGGGTGCAAGACCTGTAAACCTACAGAAACTGTAACATGGAAAGAAAATAGTTACAAATGCGTATTAAGTTGTTTACTAATGTGTAAGTCCCTTTGTGGGTAGCGATGGGTCCTAGCAAATGCATGTTAAAATTCACACACAAATATCAAGCAATTTAAATACACATAAGATAACTTTCCACATGCGTGTTACAAACTGCACGAGCATCCATTCTTTTCTTGCAGATCTTTTACCCTCAACCTTCCAGATGTTAAGGGTAAAATCATTTTCATGGTCATAAAGCATGATGTGCCTACAGATTGTTAAATACGTGTTCAGTCATGTGTCCACATGGCCTGATGTTCGCAGATGAGGTTACATTTGCTCATGGATCAGCTTGCATGTGTTTGTGGAATTTTGAGAATATGATCACACATTTAGACTCGGAATATCTCCACAAATACATGCTGTGTTTAAGTCTTGCTGGAAAGCTGGGTCAACTGGATTTTAATAGAATTCTAGGGTTATTTACTAATATGGCTGTTCAAAGTGGGAAGGATGCTTTCTATTCCACAATAGTTCATTACTCCTACATTATAAAGCCCCGTTTCCACCAGTGGGCACAGTTTGGTACAATTTCTTTGCATTTCCACAGCCAAATCTGGGAAGGGTACTAGAATATCGGACCCTGAATTGTTACAGTTTTTTGGGACCCTTCCATTTGGGGTCCCAATCTTACCAGCCAAAAGGCTGGAGTAACTTGAATGCGTCATCACTTCCTGTGCGACTTGGCAATAAAAACAAAGCAGCAACAACCCCGGTTTAAATACACGGTGGATTTGTTGTTTAAAGCCACGCAACAAGAAGAAAGAACACAAACTGTTGGATGTTTGCAGTTCTTGTCCTTTGTTTCTGCAACTTTCTTCTTCGTTATTATTCAAGGAAGACGCTGCGCTGCTATGACATCATGCTATAACATAGCTGACGCATCTTTATCTACTGTATCTGGCCGATCCGTCACCTACCAGGTAAAGGTGTGGCAACAGAGATCAGGATTTACCATGGGATGGTGTAAATGGGTCTTAATAGATATATATTGCTAATTGAATAAAAATTTGCAAGTACCTGAAGTTACTCAAACAGTTTACACATTTTTAAATCATGTTATATGCAAACCATGTAATAATGCCAGACAGGCTGAGTATTTTAGTACTGGGGTTATCAAACACAACCATCTCTAGGGTTTACAGAGAATGGTCTGAAGAAGAGAAAATATGTAGTAAGCAGCAGTTGCCTGGATGAAAATGTCTTGTCGGAGGTGTAAGAATAGGTTGACTGGTAGGAGATGATTGAAAGGCAACAGGAAGTTAAATAGCCACTGGTTATAACTAAGTTTATTTTATCTAATTTATTGAACAGAGTCCATCTAAAGGAGCATTAATCACGGAGGAATAAATGCTTTGTACCAGATTGTAGCTCTTCGAGTTAATATTTATCTGTAATATAGATGTAAATCTAAGTAAACCAAGATATGCAGATTACACATCCAACCTTGAAGCAGATGGGCTACAGCAGCAGAAGACCCCACCAGGCGTCACTCCTGTCAGCTAAGAACAGGAAACTGAGGCTACAGTTAAATCAATCAACAACCCAGGTTGGTGATGGTAGTGTTATGTAAACTGGGGCCCCTTAGTACCAGCATGGCATGGTTTAATCACCACAGTCTACCTGAGTATTGTTGCTGACCATGTCCATCCCTTCATGACCACAGTGTAGCATCTTCTGATGCTACTTCCAGCAGGATAATGCACCACCAGCATCTCCACCTGCTTTCTAGAACATGACGATGAGTTCACTGGACTCCAACGGCCTCCACAGTCACCAGATCTCAATCCAATAGAGCAGCTTTGGGATGTGGTGGAACGGGAGATTCTTATCATGGATGTGCAGCCGACAAACCCGCAACAACTGTGTGATGCGGTCATGTCAATACGGAGAAAATCTCTGAGGAATGTTTCCAATACCTTATTTAATCTATGACACCAAGAATTGAGGCAATTCAGAAGGAAAAACAAGTGGCTAGCAAGTGGCCGGTGATGGTATATTGTAAGGAAGATCAAATCTATTGTCAGTGCTTCTTTCATAGCATTTCGCTGTTTTGCTGCCATGTGGAACAAACTGCCAGAGAAGAAACTTTCACCAAATGTAGACGCTTTTTTCTTGCACAAAATCTACATTGTAACTTTAAATGTACCTTGCTTTTAATAATTTGATTTAATTAATGATTTTATTGTGCTTTTTTTTTTTTACCTTTTACTATTTTTTATTCTTTCTTTGCACCATCTGTAATGCTTTTAATGTTTTATGCAAAGGTCTTTGAATCGCCTGGTCCATGAAATGTGCTATAGCTACTTATAAATTTGCCTTGCTTTGCCTTTCATTTCTCTTATTAGCTTTACTAGCTCTTGGCACTATTATAAAGAATCGGATTATCCAGCCATTCATCTGCACTGCTGGGATAGGCTCCAGCTCACCCCGCGACCCCTAATGGGAACAAGCGGTACAGATAATGACTGATGACTGACTGACTCATCTGCAGAACAAAGACTCAGCTGCATCATTGACATTACCTTATAACATTTTTAGTAAAAAAAATATATAAAAAAATAGAAATGTTCATTTCAGTTTGTTCCATGCTGACCAAGCAAATTAAACAACTGTATCACTGTATTAAATTTGCAGGATTACCCACGTAATCAGTAGAGAGACTTCAACACATTTAAAATTGATCTGAATATTTTACTCCAGTACTGAAGTCACTTCATGGGCTCCAGTTGAGCATAGAACCAGCTTTAAAATCCTCTTACTAGTCTATAAAGCACTTAATGGTTTGGCCCCTCTGTACATCTCTGACTCGCTTACAGCCTATAACCCGATCAGGTCTCTCAGGTCATCAGGTGAAAGCCTTATGCTGTAGTCGTTCTCAGAATTAGACCCATGTCTGCAGAGAGTGCTTTCAGTTACTGTGGTCCCGCTCTCTCGAGCAAAGCGGCCTGCTGGACTACGGCTACATTCAAAGCTAAACCAAAACATTCCAACGTGTTTTTGTGTTGCATTTTCCTCTACAGTTTATGTGTGTTGCTATAATTGCTGTACATGTTAGACATACGTAAGTTTCATACACAATCTCTTAATACACTTACACAGATTATATATCTATGTGACAATATATAATAATGATAT
>JBAMHW010000023.1:5630653-5651432 GCA_037177495.1 Rhadinocentrus ornatus | reverse complement strand
ATTGCTTGTTTTTTCATGTCTAATCTTCATTTTAAGCACATTGAGTTTAAGTGTAATAACCTATCAAACTGTCATTGCCAGCAGCTGTTGCTGGCTGCTAAGAAAAACAACTACTGACTCAACATGTTTGTCTAGGATTGTTCTTGCAGCCAACACCTTCAACAACATGCATGAGGAAAAACTTGCTGCTTTCAATTTTCTGTCTGCAGTGCTGCTGACTGCACTCCCATGAGTCACTGCTTGCTGGGTCTCTTTTAATGGATGATTTATTCAAGTTTCCCTAGTCTGGTTATACTACTTTAACACAAATGATGACATAAAATGTAATAATGAGGTCACATTTAATGCATCAAACTAAATTAACAGGCCTCTTTTGACTGTATAAGGGGTTCAAAGTGAAAATATTTGTGTTAAAATACAGGTGTTCAAGAGAATGAATGAATTTATTGTCATTGCACAACAATTATATCAACAATTACTGGCAACAAAATTCAAGTAAATTCAGAAATACAGGTACCTAAAAATTCTACTCAAGTGCATTAAATAATTATTTGTACTTCATTACCATAAGCTTCAGTAAATGTTGCATTATTTTTGCATATATACCATCTCCCTAAACCTTGTCACCTGCTAGAATTCTTCTCGTATCACCGTATTACTGCATATAAATGACTGTACCTACCATTCACATCAGATAACCCTACGTTTTATTCCACAGACCTTGGCCTGTCTCTCTGACATTATTGGCCATCCTAACCAATCAGTCCATCCAGAACAATAACAATAAGAAAATGCAACTTAAATCATGCTGGTACGGGTATTTCCTAAACTACTTCAATGCTGTTCTAGCAAATCAAGCCAGCCTGCACTGTGAAACCCTTACAGATGGGTCAGGACATAGCGGTGCATCTAGTGTTTGGTCAGCAAAAAAACAACACATCACTCCATCAACGCCAATACTTGCCTTCAGAGTGATTGTAAGATCTGCACCCAGTTATCAAAATCATTTATAATTTTTTTTGCTTCTTTCATGACCACTTTGCTCCTCTTAGGAATGTTGTCTGGTACTGCTTGCTTACAGAGCAGGGATGCCCTTTTTATTTAAAAAGATTAATTAATTCTTATCTCTCTCAAGAACAATTCCTCTCCTCTGTTCTACCTATATCTGCTACTCCGTCATTTAAATAAATTTAAATAAAGTTCTAACTGTACTAGAGCTTAAATGTTTCTCCTCAGCTGTAACACTTTGCTTAAATGACTAATTGTAAATGCAAGTTAGCAGTAACACAAGTAGAAAATTTCCAAGGGTGGGATCTTTGTAAATAGGGTTCAGTATTTCAATGTGTTTCTAAAAAGCCTGTTAACAGAATACAGGCAACGTTTATATGCGGATAAGCAGCAGGTGTAGCATTAGAAAAGTCAGTATTGATATTTAGACTTTCGTGGAACTAAATATTTCAATCATGTTGAGGAGTTTTATTAAATTATGCATTAATTACCGTTTCATTACAGTCTTGTAAATGACTATAGTTTGCATATTATGTAACAGCATTATGTGCCTTCTAATTAAAATCTACCGCTCTACTTCTATTAAAGACTAAGCCCCATTTCCCATCAGTCAATGAGGGCGCATTGTGCTATTAACGGCTGCAGCCACACGAATCTCCATCACATTTGGGTCAGGGGGGATGTCGGCCAGTGAATATCCCACCCACCTCTCTGTAGGTTAAAATGGACACAACCACAACCAATCACCTCCTCTGCCTCCCTCCGCCTCCGCCAATCATTGTCTAAAGGACGCGTCAATCAAACCTTAAGTCCCTCTGTCAGCCTCAGTGCGTTAAAGCTCATTTTAACACACATTATAAAGATATCTCGTGCTAGAAAATATCTTAATAGTATATAAATGAAAAGCTGCTCAGAAGAGATGCCCCTGCAGGCGTCACGTCTGAGCGAAGATGAGTGAGGATGAAGAAGCTTTCACAGCTCCGATGTAACAATTGGGCTGGAAAAGAGCTCACCGATGCGCTGTCCCACCGTCGTGCTGAAAGGATTCCCCAGTAAAAACTCCATGATGAGAGCGGTGAGCTGGGGGGTTGCCCCAGCGAAGCACCGACGTCCCCGGGCCGAGCCGTATGCGACAACAAGCCCCGCTCCCTGCTGCAGACCGCCGCTGCCTCACGCCACAAAGTGGGGCACCAGTTGAACTGCGTCAGGCTTTAAAGAGAAAGCAGCCTGCACTTATCAGATGGTCCGTGTGCAGACTTGCGTCCCCTGCAGGCAGTTCCTGGCTTTGCTCAGTGGATATGCAGCCTAAAATGAAACTGTGTGGAAGAAGAATTTAAATAACCCAAGAACATATACATCCAGGGGCGGGTCAATAAAATTTTAAATAGGGGGCCAGTTGAGGCACAGACTAGGAAAAGTTTGGCAGATGTAAACATGGCAATTGTATTAAACTGGCAGAAAATAGAAAAATCTATAAAGTAAATAACTATATATTACAACCAAAGCGGTTATCTCACACGAGTGAAGCAAAATTTCAAAAAGTAAGGTGTCACATGTTTTTTCATCAATCGCTGTTATTTAAGGATAATCCTGTTTTGTAATGCTATCTACGGAAAGGACCAGAGCTGCCTCCATTTTTTGAGGTCCTTCAACATCTGCTGGACGATCTTCAGGATATTTTATCAGTCTGCAGTGACCAGTGCCCTTCTTTATGCTCTTGTGGGCTGGGGCAGCAAAGGAAAGTGGCGGACACCAAAAGTCTACAAGGTCATGTTGTTGGAGTGGAGCTGGACTCTGTGCAGGTGGTGTCAGAGCTGAGGATACTGTCTAAGCTAACAGCCCTTCCCACCCTCTCCACAACATGCTGGACAACCGTTCAGCAACAGACTCCTCCCACTTCGCTGCAATACTGAACGCCACAGGAAATCCTTCCTTCCTGTGACCATCATACTCCATTGAACCAGCAGTCTGAGCCATAACCTGTAAATATTGTAAATACTGTAGATGTTTATCTAGTTGTTAATATCTTTGTTGTATTATTTATATTTTATATATTTCCTATTTCATTATATTTTATTTTTATCAGCACCTTATTTCACGTGCACTCTAATTTCTCTATTTTCTATCTCCCTTTCTGTCACTGTAAGTTGTTTTAAGTAGCACAATAATACAGCTTTTTCCCTCTGGGATTAATAAAGTATTTCTTATAACTACTGTTGTCTTGCAAAAAATAATTAGTAACAGGAAAATCAACAGTTTTCAGCTGTATATCTGGTAGTATTAGGACTTTTACATCCTCTTCATGAGATGGAAACTGTCTGAACAAACAATATTTCCTAGTTGTTATGATAATGAATTTAATTCATAATGAATAATGATAAAATAAATAATGATAAATAAATAATTGTATTTGTGAAGGAAAAAACATGGAAAAAATTCCTGATAAACTTGTTGGCATGGGGACAATATTCCATATCATTAAACATAATGCACACAAGTCCAACTTTATTTAACCTACCCATGTTTATTTTTATTCTAATGCAGTAAATACACCTTCTGTCATGTTTTTTGCACCTAGCAACAGAAAAGTGTGTAACCTAACCTGAGCACATTATGAGCTGCATTTACTTGTGCTGGCCTTGTAAGGTTTTCTCACACACAGTTTACACAACATTTTTGTTAAATTTCAGTTGTCTATACTAGGGGTAGCACATGGGTGGGTATTTGTCTCTTAAACATTGCATCAGTCATCAATATCCAAATGAATACATTATATTTTAAAGAGACGTGCCCGTACAGCTTTCTATGTGCTGAGTTATGAAGAGGCATTCTTTAATACTGTCTACTATGAAGCACTGCAGTCAATTAAAAACCTTAAAACCTCTTCTCCTGATTGTACATTAAATACTGAGGTTGGATGATCTAATTTGTTCTCCAGAGTCTCAAGCATTGGTATATTTGGTCTTCATCCTTCCTATGGTCTGACCTACATTTCTCAAGAATGTACAGGAAGTTCCTATCTTCACTAACAAGATTTATTCCTTCTGACCATCCATAAACATTGTACTGAACTGGAGAAAATGATGTTTAATTATGCTGCTGCCTCTGCTTGGAATCATCTGCAGAAATAAATTAATCTAAGGAGCTGGTTTAATAGAGGAATTTAAACTAAGTTGGTAAAAAGTTTGAGTTAATATCTGCATGTATATATTATGGCTAACTAGAGTGTGCACAGGTACTGGACTGGCCTGCTTGCAGTCATAGTTTGTCCCAGAAAATGTATGGAGAATTATTTAGAGAACATGCAGTGATACTCTTCTGTTGCACATCTAAAGATGCATTTAAAGGAAAAATGGGATGAAATAATATCTGAAATGTTTCATCCTTCAGCATCCTCAATGCTTGAATGTCTTGTAAGAGTTTAAACATGGATGACTTGCTGAGCAGTTCATCAACCACCTGGTAACTCAAAGTCATTTTACATGCCCACCCTTCACACCTTAGAAGTGGTCAGAATAAAGAAGCTACAGTATTACATTTCATAATTTATAATGGGATAAAATTAATTTCAGAAGAGCAGCCATTTTTTTTCCTTCATTTTAATAAATCTTGTTTATGTTGTTTTTTGCCACCAGAGTATGCTGTCTGACTTCACATTTTTATCAAGGCACACTTCCCTGCTGACTTCTGGTGCATCTGCAACAAGAAAAGAGTAATATTCTTTCAGTGAACCATGTCAGACATTTCATTAAAGAGAAACAGTCCATACTGCAGAGCCAGAGGGAACAACGAAACACTTTATTATCATTATTATTATTATTATTAATAATGATAATAAAAAACAACAAAAGTAATAAAATCGCAGAACAGTAATTCATTCTGTAAATATAATCAGTAGTGTGAGATAAAAATTAGGTTTATGCTAAAGTATAAAAGTATGTTTTTGCATGGGTAAGGTGTTTTTAAATGGAGTGGGTCGGGTGGTAAATGGTCGGGGGATAAACTGTGATTTATGTTTCAGTGTCACACATGAGTCAACTAAATATAAAACAGTCTTTAACCGGACCGACCCACAAGAAGAAGTTTATTTTTCTGTAATGGATGGAGAATGGAGATGGAGCAGGGAATGCTTTTGTTGTGCCGTGTGAGTAATTCAGATACAGTGAGTCACAGTTCACTAGCGATCATAGTTTTTACTCTTACTGCTAATGCACCCTACTCTGTTTACACCAGCAGAGCTATTGATCTTTTTATCCTGTTACTTTTTCTTGTCTTCAGTTTGGTACTCATGGTTCCCAGTTTGCACACCTGTTCTGTTAGTTTCCTGCTTCTTTCTATTCTGCTTTGGAAATTATTCCACTTTTTTATTTGAGTAAGTATTTTGCATTTAGGTTGTGTTTAAAGCTAGAATTTGACACCACTTAAAATAACTGCACAGTGGGATGGTGGTTAGCATCACAGCAAGAAGGTCACCGGTTTGAACCTCAGCAGGGGAGGGATTCAAACAGGAGCCTTTCTGTGTTGAGTTTGCATGTTCTCCCTGTGTATGCGTGGGCTTCCTCCCAAAGCCATGCATGTTAGTTTAATTGGTTGCTTTAAATTCTCACTAGGAGTGTGAGCATGAATTATTTGTCTGTGATGGACTGGCGACCTGTCCAGGGTGTACCCTGCCTCTCGCTTGCTAATTGTTGGGATAGGCCCCAGTTCTCCTCAACCCTGAATTAAAATAAGTACTATAGAAAATAAATGAAAAATCAGAATTAGACTTTTATTTATTCCATATAATATATTTGTTACCATTAGAAGAAACGATCACGCTTGATCTATATTTTTAAAACTGGTATGTAGAATTTATTGCTTATGTATGCCAACCATATTTTACCCATCAAACTTAACCTTAGCAAATTTTGTATTTCTCTTACTGTAGTTGTGGTGACGTAATAATAATTTATTTGTTTAAGAATTGAAGTCTTAGGAGAAAAAAAACAAACAAAAACAAACAGGCTTTTAACTTTTAATCACTAAAATCACTGCTTAATCTGAGCCTTTTACTGAATTGGATTAACATCTAAAGAATAAGAAATGTTTCACAAAACTGCAAAATCTACATGACTTGATATTGAGCCCATTATGCAAAATGTACTTTCTAAAGGTTTTCTAACAGTCACATGTGTCCTCACAGCCTGTGTATGAGGCCCAGTAAAATAAAATTCTGTCACCTCTCTCACTTGCTTGCTCCACTTTTTAGCAAACTTGAGATCTTTCCTTTTGTGTCCTCACAAAGGGAAATAACCACTACTCCCTGTAGAAAATACTATCTTTGACCCGCCCCTGGCCAGCTGAGGCTGCCCTCTAAAATCACCGAGTTAGCGAAAGCCAGATCCTCTTCTAGAGAAGAACGTGGACATGCACCACTCCTGAACATTTAAAGGTTCAGACACGTAAACAGCCTGTTCTCATTAGAGCTCACTAGAGCCACATTTGGAATGGCTGCAATTAAGGACCAAGGCTAAATTTGGGGCAAAATAATTTAAAAACAAATTTGTTGGACCTCTGAAACCCATATGAAATTGTTGAAAAAACATAATTACCACTGAGTTTACTTTTGGTTTGTTATTGTTCCATTTAAGAAATTATTTCAATTAAAGCTAAATCTAACCTCACTTTAACATTTTCTCATGATATTTAACTTTTACTGGTCACTTCTGTCTTGTTGCCTCTCACATCAAACATAATTCCATTTGTATTTTAGAGTATTTCTCACCTTCTGCCCTTTAGACTGGGTCAAATTATCCTTATCCATGTGTGTAAAAGATGCTCTGCAGAACAACGTTAGCAGCATGGCTCTCTGTGTGCTGGAGACACCTTACTTGAAAGAAATAAAACAGAAAATGTAACTCTCATTTGATCCTCAGCCGCTGGGTGCTTTTTTAGAAGAACTTTGAGTCAAAGCATTAAAAATAGAAAAAAGAAAAAAGCAGAAACTTAATGACTGCCAGAGACATCGCCCTTTCAGTAAACTGTCAGTCAGCTCTCTGTACAAGAACACACAGCTTTCTCATTAGCACCTAATTAAAGTAGGCTGGCAGTAACATGTCTATATTCACAGTATGTAGCCCACTGATTAGTCTTCTCAGCCTGAAAATAAAGTGGAGAGTGCTGCTAGCCTCCGCACGGGTCTGTTTATCTGCAACCAGCTGTGATGGCCTTTTCAGCTGCCACGACAGTGGAACCACAAAACACACCACAAAAGAGATGCAAGAAAAAAAGCGCAACAGACAATTTGTGTAAATTAATGTGCATTTATCCCCACCACAATATAAAAGTAAAATACCATTCAATCTCCTATTTGGCTTCATGTGTCTGCTTTTCACTTTAAATTTACATGACAGCGGTCTTGCTTTTGGAGGACATAAATAACTCCCCTTGATGAGTCATCAGTGATTGCAGCAGGTTTGTGTGAGATGATGGAAGAGGAAGGCAGCTGAGGTAAGCTAGTGGAACTGAAACCATCTGGTTTTCTCCTCATTACAGTGAACAATCCTACCCCCAGCCGCCACCACCTCCACACACATGTAAATATGTGACGCCCTCTCATCCTGATGTCATAGCAGTAAGAAAGGGGAAGATGTCTGGATGTTCTTCGGCATAAGGTCTTTATTTTCAGTTATTTAAGCTGAGATATTATCACACCCACAACCGAGTCAAACAGATCTGATAGAGCTTATAGAGAAAGAAAGTCTTTGAAGACATGACACACCCTTCAAACAAAGGACTTGACTACACAGTTTAAAATACTTTAAGGTTAGATTGATTTTATCATATAAAGTGGGTTTAAAGACAATGAAATGCAAGAACATGAATGATGTTATAAATCAGTTTTTATCAGCAAAGAACTGCAACCTTGTTGTAACACTAAGAAGCCTTACCTCTCAGTGTGAAGTCGTGGGCCGAATATTTGCCCACGAGAAGTAGTATTCAAAATCTAAGGGTGCAGTAACACTGTTGACAGGTAAACTCTGTAGGATAAAACTGAAGAATAGTTCGTCACTTCATTTTGAGTAGCAAGAGTTTTAATGTTTTATTTCACAAAAAAATGTTTTTATTTATGAGACAATTTTACCTAAAAATAAAAACTTGAGATATTTTTCCAAGAATAAAATAATTTTCACGTCTGTTTTTCTTAACATACTTAAAGCTCCGCTATCATGATTTCACAAAGCAGAATAATGAGGAAGTTACAGTCCTTTAGCTACACTGGAGTGCTCAACATTTTACCATAGATGTACAACTCTGTTATGCAGTAAGAAATAACAGCTTGCCACATTTCTGCAGTACTGGAAGCTGCAGTTTCAGGACCACAGCCTCAGGACCCACTTTTTTTTTTTTTTTTTAACAGCCCTTTCCTGGTGTTTCTGAAGTAAAAGTACATGAAAAATCCTATTTAATCTGATGAAATAACCCATTTTAAAAAGAGCATTAGTTCCAATAACATGTGCATTTAACGACTAAAAAGAAAACATTAAGCACCTTGACATAGGAGATTTAAATTTCTTTAATATAACACTATCGTAGTATATTAATACTAACAATTTAACACTGTAAATAATACAGTCACTCAAAATTACACTAAATTGTGGGCACATTTCTTTTCTTTTGATAAGCCCCATGTGGATAAGTACAACCATAATAACATCCTATTACCTTAACTGGACAGGAGTCATTACTATAAAAAGGGACTCCATTCTACAAAATTTACTGTATAAACAGAGTACTTCACAGCAGCAAATCACAAAAACGTCATAATTCTCTGGCATGATATGAGCAAAACTTTAAAAGGGAATCCTATCATCTTTTGTTAAAGTGCAGACACAATAAATACATGAACAGACTGAGGAGACTCAAGGCAAACACAGGCGCATGTTTGCAGGGGCTGGACACAGGGGCTACATGATGGAACAGGTGAAGCCACAGCAGTCTTTCAGCAGCGTGAGTCCACTCTTAGATAATAATGGTGCAGATGTCTGTTGGGATTTAGACGCCATCTTTTGAGCTTGCAAAGCACCTGAGTGAGATGACATGACAAAAAGCACTTACTCTCCACAGCCTCTTTTTTTTTAAATTCTTTTTATGAAAAGTTTGACAATTTATTAATTTTCTCATTTATTTTCTTGCTGAAATCTAGTCATAAAAACACACTGTAAACAAACAAAACACATCCGGTCCACATTAGGTCTTAAAATTAAGCAAATGTGACATCAGATGTAAAACAACACATGTCAGATGACACTATGTCAATATTATCTGAGCAAAAATTAAGTCAAAATACATAAACAATGTGTGAAATCTGAGTACAACCCATAAATCAATAGCTTGTAGAGCTAACGTAGCAGCATTACTTATCCTTTTCTGTATAATGTTATTAGTGGCTCACACTGGTGCAGAGGAATTTTGTCCCACTTCTCTTCACAATGTTACTTCTTTGATTAAAAGGAGTCATCAACTGGAAATTGCGTTGTTTGTTCTTTTCAAGTTCTTTTAAAGACGGTCGCGTTTTTCCGTCTGGGCGCTTTGCTTACAGTAGAACCGCTAACAAGGGTAAACTCTCGCGCATGATTCTAATTAGCTCCTGTGATGTCGTCATCACAGGAATAAGCCAGCCCCTCTTCCACACCTAAAATCACCTGCTCAGCCTACCACAGTCGCCATAACAACAAGTTGTTTGAAGATGTCAAACATGAGTTTAGCTGACGCAGCTAATGCTAATGGACGAGCCTAAAAGTTTAACCCCCTGCAATGTACAAATGAGGCACATGTTTTCCTTTTGTTGTAAATGTGCTTTTGCCATCATCTCGGTATCTTCACTCTCAGGATTGGAGTCTAGTTCAAACATACATGGCTGAATTCCGTAAGCTGCTGCTCAGTCAGGTTCGCTTGCTATCATTAAACCATTGATGTGGAGTCAGACCAAGCGGCAACCTCCGCCGGTGAAATGTGAAACCTATGCAGAAGTGAAAAAAATTGCAGTTTCCCCCTCATCTGCAGAGTACAGAGTAAATCCCGATAGACTTCTATGTTAAAAACACCAACTTCACAGCAGAAATAAAAATGTTTAAAGCCTGGTACAAAAATCCATTTTAGTATTAAAAGGTCAAGTACCTTCATGACAACTGTGAGGCGGGTAAATTTTTTTTCTAAATAATCCATTTCTATATTATTTAATCTTGAAATTCAACATAATAAGGGGCGTGTTCTTTTGATTGACATGTATCAAATATCCGCGGCAAGAAGGGAGAGTGTAGCACAACCGCGGTTTTTAGCAGCGCGTCTTTTAGCCGGTTAGCTCACGTTAGATCCGAGTTGGCTCAGTTAGCTCTTAGCTACAGGCAGCTAAGAGTTTGATAGACGTCAATCATCCACCCCCATGTTCACAGCCCCCCTCTCAGCTCCGCTGCTTTGCCCATTTTTGTATTTTCCAGGAGCAACGGCAGGCGTGCCGCTGCAAAGATAGCGATGGTAGGAACACCCAACGAGCTTAACTTTTGCTCTTCAGAAACCAATGGGTGACGACACGAAGGTTCCGTCCATCTTTTATGTACGAGTCAGACGCACTGTGCATGTAAGTACAGACTATTTAAGTACAAGTACAGACCCTTCACTGGGCCCGCCCCCCTTCCGACTCTGACCTCCCTGCGGCCAATCAGCGCGCACCTCATTAACATTAGTCACGCTGTTCATTATGACCAAACATCGTTCTTGATGTTTTGTGGTTTGTTCAGATGCAACTTTACTAAACTGTAATGTTTTGTTCCCCTCGTAACTCTCCCCCTCCCCAAAAAAACAAAACAAGAAAAAAAAAACAACAAACTGGTGAAGAACTTTGACATTTAACATGCTAACTGAGGTCTATAGAATCCAAGATGTAATCTAAGTATTTCTGAGGATTTCTCTGAGCATTGTTTTTAGAATTTTTCTCACTTTTAAATGACAGACCTCAAAAGGTTTGAAAATATCCTGTAACCCTTTTAGACCTCCTAAAACAACAACCTGAAGTTGTTTTAGCAGCTAAAGAAAAAACTGAATCTTTTTAATAAATAAATAATGAGATAGTGTAATTTGTCATGTACTGTTTGTCATGTACTGTTGTTAATCTGACTTTGTATTTGGGACCTGATGAAGACCAGATGGTGGTTTTTATTATGTTTTGATACATAAAACCTCAGAGTTACAAGAGAGTGTATTTTGATCAAACTCTAAGAGGTGTAACAGGGTGAATGAGTTGACTTTTGCTCAGTTTCTGACTTGTTCTTTCACTTGGACTTTAATGAGTTATCATGTTTCAGCTATTGACTTTAACATGAGCGGGTAGGTTAGGTTGTGTGTGATTACATCACAAGATAACCCTGTTATACAGCAATCAGCTACAACATTAAAACTGAACAGCATTAACCATCTTGATACTGTACAATTCTTCTCTTAGAAAAAAGAAATCAGTTTAGTGATCCGTTTCTTTGTAATGTTGTAGACCAAGCACACCCTGACATGAAAAAGGCCCTCGTGGCTGATGTTGAGGCGGATCTGTGTATAAAAGTCTGTGACTGCCTGTTGGCAGTGACAGCAAACATCGCAACAATAACAAGAAACACTTGTGGTTTCTTTTTTTCTCTGAGGTAGAAACTAGTATTGACTACACAGACCTGTTTTTAACAAAGTATTTACAAGTGACACTTTACTTTTTAGACTCACCTTTTGCAGCCAAAGCTTTGGGAAATTTTGATTGTAAGAAGGCTGCCATGTCTTTGTCTTCCTCCCTTTCTCTGTGGAGGAGAATATGACCTTGTGATGGAGCTGTATCTGAGAGAATCAAGACTGCAGGCTGAACTGAAACATGTAATCATCTGAATGCTGCACATAATTTTCTATTTATTTGTATTTTCATCTACAAATGAACAGATAACTGGATATATCCTCTCAAATTCAAGCTATTGGTTTGTAAGCAACATAAGGTCAATTAGAGGAATTTATTTGGCTAATAAAAAGGACCTGTGTAATTATACACATCATAAAAGCAATGTTTTACAAAAACAGCTTGGATGAAATGAGAGTCTTTACAGATGGACTCAATCAGTACTGTAAGATAGGGGAAAGATTAGTTTAAAATATGAGATTTTAAGTTTAAAAATGGTCATTATTATGTTCAAATAAATCATATTTACCTAGTGGATTGTATCAGATGGAAAAAGAGGGATCTAAATATGTTGGTGTTCTTTAGACCCACCGACATGGTCAATGCAAGTGAAAAATAGATCTCTGACAGCCATTATTTGTTAGCAAGAAGGACTGAAAATCTGCTTTGCCTGTGTGTTGAAATTCTTTTTTGACTCACCTCAGCCTTTCAAACTCCACATCATCCACAAGGAAGTCTCTGGTCTCCACCAGCTTATTGATCTGCTTCAGCAGCTCCTCCTCCCGCTTCCTGTCCTCTTTGGACTTGTCTTTGTCTGTTTAACGGTCACATAATAAAGCCTTACATTCACTACAGCTACATTAAGTTACACTGTGTTAAAATCACAGGTTAGTTCAAGAGTCATTGGTAATTATAAAACACTTTAGATGGTTATCATGTTCATATCTAATCCATTAACCTCCGAGTTGGTTTAATATAGTACATTTGCTGTACTGTATTTCCATGTAATATTACCTGAGTGCACATAGGCCTGAACAGGACTTCTTTAGATGGTGATTGGTTGCAGCCAAGAGTGGAAAGGCCAGTTTAAGTCCCACTGAATGTTTATCTGCCAGAGAAAGTTTGTCTCCCAAAGATACAATCTGCATGTGTTAACAGTTGAATTTTAAAACTCTGGTTTTAGTGGAACAAACACAATAGTTAGATTTTCTAAAGTACCTAGTGTGTTAACATGAAGCCTCTGACATGAGTTTCATGAGGAGGATCTGCTTTCAGCTACTTCAATCATTAACCTATTCTACGACTATCTTCCCATTCTTCTTCCAAGCTTTCAAACTCGACCTCACGCCTCATTCTTTTGTCCTATGTCCTTCTCACCTGCTCTTAATGGAGCCAATCAGACGAATCTCTTCTATTTATTTATTTAGCCAGTCTTTAACAAGAAAAGTCCCTATGTGATCATATACCTCTTTTTAAAGGGATTCCTGGAGTTCTTCTCTTTAGGTCTTATCTTTGTTCTGTTATTCTCATTCAGAATATTTTAATGCCACCTTAGTTGCCACATCGCACCCTCTTCATGATGCCTGCAATCATTAACCACCAAATGTCTTAAGTGTGTGGTTTGTTGTTCAAATTGTGAAACTGATCAAGATGACTTCAGGGTTCCCCCTGAAGTCATAACAAAAGGAAAGCAAGCCAAGAATTTTACAAGATGGTGAGAAAAGTGAATTGTGAACCTTTTGTTTGGATCAAAATAAGCTGAGTCAAAGCATGCCAGAGTTTGCAGCAAATTGCTTTATTTCTGCTGGTTATGACCCTCATCTGTTAGCTTCTGCTTTGTTGTGGCTAAATTAAAGCTCACAGGGTGATAAAAAAAATTGCAGCTTCTTTCTTGTTTTATTAGTCACGTTTGCTGTTGCTAAGAAAAAGACAACACACGAGTTCAGCTAATTTGACCATGATTCAATTTTTAGTTTTGTGAATTTTGCAGGTTTTTTTTTGTACAATTGTCTCTTTTTCCAAAAGGCAATTGGGCTGTGGTAATAAGTAATGCTGCAAATTTTTCCTCCTTTTGATATGTTCTGTTTTCACACATGACCTGAACCCACGTGGGTAATTAAAGAAAAGTTAGCTGCCTTAGGATTTTTTTTAAATATAACTTTTATTTAAGATATCTTTACTCTCTATTGGACGACTGATTTCAGCCAAATATGAGGCTAACATTGAGTTGCCAGGCAGGTAAAAATCCATCAAGTTCTTGTCTTTGTGTGCACAAGTAATTTTTGTCATCCCCCAAATGTGAGACACTGCAGATGGTAAATGAATGTGTCTGTAAATAAAAAGTGAGCTGCACTCACTATTTTAAGCCTAAGCTCTAGTACACCTGAGTGCAGCTTCCTCATTGAGAAATTTACATCTCCACCCTTGTTTTTTGTTCCCATTAACGCTCAGAGCTGATCAATACCCGCATTCAAAAACAAGACATTAGCAAGTGTTAACGGTAAATTAGCCCTAAACACAAAATCCAGGAAAGTGGATTTAAAAAAAAACAAACAAACAAACAACAAACAAACAAAAAAAAAACGCTAATGAGCGAGGTTCAAAATCCCCCAGGGGATGAACATTAACACCTTCGAGTTGGGTCCTTAGGCAAGACCCTTAACGCTACTGCCAAACCATTGTAAGTTGCTTTGGATCAGCGTCAGCTAAATGACTGTAATGTAATGTAGTTTAAATTCCCTCTGTTCTCCTGACAGAAACAGTAGCTTGCCAAAGGAACACTGCACAGATAAACAATCAAACCATTGCAAGCACAATGTCTGAAGGTTAAACACAACATTACAAACACAACACACAGAGGCACAGACATTATTATTAGTATTTTTGTTTTTTATTTACCTGGAACTGAGACGAGCTTTTGCAGCTCCTGCTTCAGCCTTGTAATTTCTTTGCAGAGCTGGATGTCATCCATCCTGAAGGGAAAGCAAAAGGTTGCTCAAACATTCTTACAAGACAGCTGGAAAAAGGAAAGAAAAGAAAAAACACTGATGCCAGTATCAAAGTATTAAGATGTTTTCAACAGAATTAGGCTGAAATTAGTTTTTCATTTAAAATGCTTCATCAATATGAATTATGAAACTAAAAAAAAGATAGAAAAACAGTTTTGGGGGAAATTGTGAACAGTGTATTGAACTCACAGGTGAGGTCTGTGTGCTTATTAGCTAAAATAACACCATCCTGCACAGTGGTACTGATCCACACCTGACAGCATCAGATCTAGCAATTTTACCCTCTGACTCTGAAGGCAATTTCAACATGAAGGGACCAGTCATATGTGAGGAAAATGGCTGTAATTGGTACACTTCAAGCTTGTTTAATAGAATGGGCTTCATTTAAGTGTACTTTAGCTGTACATATTTCAGGATTACTCATGGTTCTAATAGAGAAAGTGTGTTTTAATGGCTGTTTAAAAGCAGGAATGGACAGAGCGAGTGTAAAGTATGAGACCGTCTCTACAAACGACTAGAGGATTTATGTTGGAAGATTTGAATGATTCTTGCAAAACAATAGACATGAATTTCATAATTTTATAGTGAATACTAGTTCACATCAAATTAACTTAGGTACTTGCACTAAAGTGACTTGTTGGAGTGTTACTAACACTCCAAAATAAATGTAGTATTTCACATTTGAACCCACAGTATGAGCTTAGGAATCATTGTGAAAACCACTGGTGAAAACCACAGTTTTCCACTATATGCAAAGCTTGTTTATCTGGTTTAGCTGCTGTTTTTCTTCATTTATACTAATCAACATGCACATTTATAACTTGTTTCCTCATGTATTGTAAGACAAAACCCCAAAATAGAAGTATAAACGCTCAGTTTCTCTCATTTATTCATTTGACAGCTACTTTATGCTGGTCTGAAACGGCTAATCTCCTTACCCCCCTGCCCACCTAGAACCTTCTCCCCATAGTAATTTGTCAAAATAATGAAGTCCCTACAAAAAATTTGTAAAATAATGAAAATCAAGGATGAGAGAAAAGGGGCATCTGTTAAGATCTGTGTGTGTTTGTGTGTGTGCAATCTTAAATTACATTGCTTGTTTTAAAACCATTTCTCCAGATCAGGCACATGGCTGCTTGTATTTGTGATGGTTGTGATAAATCAATCTTTCTCCTGGGGGACTGCCAGAAGTATCTTAGTGCATTCAAATTGCTTTAAACAGGCTTTTCTCAGTAGGAGAATGTTTCTCTTTTTAATGTGTGCCTTAATATTTAACTAAATGCTCTAATCATAACATACAGATTGAGGATTGGCCCTTTCTCATCTGAGGGCATTCCCTTGACCCAACTGTCTTTGTTGTATGTCAACTGCTGATGTGGCTCCTAAAATCTTACATGTATCTCAGCTCTGACTCTCTCCGTACGAGGATGTCTCGTATTCGCTCGATTTTGAACAGTTCTCCTTCAATGTCCCCAATAGTGATCGTAGAGTCAGCCATCGAGACAACATCTTCAGCTGAAAGATAAAAAATATCCAATATTCTTAATAAGCCCATACTCACCAGAAAGATAATGTGGATGGGATTTTCCACATGTCTAAACTGTTGTAGTGTATCAGGTCATGACATTTCTGCTGTTCCATACCAATTCATTCAGTGCATGGTGGTGGTTATGTCACATAATGGGGTCCCCAACCATGAATAACAAAATGCATCACATAGCAAGACACCAAACATGTTCTTTGTAGCATATGCCCCAGCTTTTAAAAGCATTAACAATCAGCACTGAATCTTACTACAACATGTCAAATCTAAATAGTTCAACACTGTGTGGTCATTGTGTGTAATTTATGGATAACAGGGAAGAAATCAGACAAACTTTTTTTTTATCACACTACATGCTGATGCAGTCGATAACTTTATGCCTCCTCTTGTTTCCACAACACATAAATGATTTGTGAAAGGATGCACTGATGCTGGCTTGTTTGGTTTATTAGTGAACGGAAAAATGCAGTTCATTGCTGCCATGACAGAATAGATCCGTAAACTGGTGCTGACTTTTGATCTCATCGCATCAGCGAAGACCCCCTAAAGAACAACATAACCAAAGTAATTTTACAAAGTATGCTTAATGTTAGCCAGTTAGAGTGCCTGTGAATAGGCAGCTGGAAAAAATCTGAGAGTTGCTGCGCAAATTCTACTCAGCCATGTTTATGATAAAATCTGGTGTTTTCCTCAGACAGGTGCTACTCAATCCACTAACTTAACAGAGATTGGTCAACCTACACTTCTTTTAAAAAACAGCTTAAAATAGAGCTGAATAGCATCCAGTACTGTGATTATTGAATTTCTTTGACTTATGTACCTTTGAGTTCAAAGTACATGCACTTTGAACCTTAAAAATTAGCATTTTAAGCCAGCTTTACTCAAACCTACTGAGTTTGTTTTGTTGTTACTCTTTTATTGTATTTTTTATTGTATTGTGTTTGATGTGGTACTTTGTAAATTTTGTCAACTTTTTTATGTGCCATTTTTAAATGGGACTGGATAAAAATTAAAATCTCGCTAAATCCAGGATTTTAATGTCAGTAGGCCTACAGTTCATTAATATTCACTGACCCATTCAAATATAAGAATTAAAAATCAAATAAAAAAACAGGACACATGTACTGTACTGGGAAGCCTGCTGGCATGCATTGTAAGAGATATACTGTAGGTGGCATTAGGACATTTTAAAAAGGATTATTTTATTTCTTGCTCAAAGCTAACTACAATGCTAGCAGCACGCAGTTAGCTAGCTAGCATAAACAGTGGAAGTATAAGGAAAGATAGTTTAGGTCTGTCAAACGTATATGGCCAACAAATAAAGCTAGCATGACGAGACAAAACATCTAAATATTGTTTACATTTACTTTTAGTATTGCCTTTTGCTTTATTAGCATGATTTTGTTTGGACAAGATCTAAGATTAGGTAAGCATCTTATAAGTATTAGCCAAGTTGCAAGAGAATCTCAATTCAAATATCTCCATTACCACTCTCAGTAAAGGGAAAAATAACTAAATTGTATAAAATAAAATAAATTTTAAAAAAAGTAGACAAACAGCAAAATCATGTTAAAAAAAAGAGCTCTCCAATGTTGTTTTCAATTTCCTTGATGCAGCTTAAAATTGCTCAATTTGAGTAATTTGTCTTCCAATAAGACAACTTATATTTTGTATATGACATGTGCATGATGTAAAGTGAGACAACCTAGAGAAACACCTGCAATGATCCCTACTTAACTGAACTACCCATCATGTCTGATCACAGCTCTGTGGACACTACCAGCCATTCTTGAAACAACCCTGCTCCCCCTCCCGCAGCCACCCACTCTTTGCCAGTTGCAATGACTCATACAGCAGAGCTACTTGGATTGGCTTTTAATTACTGGACCTTGTGTGAAAAGACATTACCATCACACTGACTCACTGTGAATAGCAGGGATGGACACACCTACACAACTCTTCAAATAGTTTAAATGCATCTGGTATTTCCTCTACGATGTTCAACTGCATTTGTGTTTCAGTGTCAAAACAGCTTGCTTTCTGACAACTCCATGTCTATTCAAACTGCTTTTAATGTCACCTTTAATTATACAAGTTAAAAGAAACTCTTTTAGTGAATATGAAGATTTAATTAGATTTAGCCTTCTTTTCTTTAACCCTTAAAACTTTACCCAAGAAAAAAATATGTTTTTTCATCCAAAGTCTTCATTTGCTCCTTAAACAAAATGTTAAATAGAAAATTAAAAACATGTTTTAGATCTGATAAACTATGTTTCAAATATGATACATATGGCATTATAATTAAGCAAAAATACAAAATAATTCATAGTTCTAGTCAAAGTTTTATTAACCGCTTTTCTTAGTCCTAATGAGGAAGAGCCTTAAGATAAAAGAATAAACATCTCTGTGTATTTATTTAGCAGAACAATGCCATTGAAATGCCATGACATAAAAAACAACTCCTAGATTAAAATAAAATATTAATCACAAGATGCAACCCCAATTGAAATTAAATTGATTAATAGTACCTAATTTTCCCTGCAAATTACACAGGCCTAATAATTTTTCAGCAGTAAAACATAGTCTGGGTCATTTTTGCATGATGTACATCAAAATATCAGCTGCTGTTAATTCTATTATGATCCCCAAACTGCACTCTATTACAAACAGCCCTACACCATTTCATTTTTAAGCAACCTGTTTTAAGAAACATTTGTTTTATGACTTCTCTCTGTCTCCATGTGACCAATCCTGGCTTCTGTCGAAGCTCTTTTTCCAAGTGGCTTTTAGCAGTTTTTTCCCCCTGGTTTTATATGAATGAATGAATGAATGAATGAATGAATGAATGAATGAATGAATGAATGAATTTGTATAATTGATGGGTAGAAATTAATTGCTGAGGTCAAGAAATAACTAGTTACCTTAAGTCCTATAATAATAGAAACATATTGCATGAGGTTATATCATGCTCCAGTTGAGGTTTCAAGTTTTAATAGTGACTTTGTACAATGAATTTTAAAATACTTTGTGAATATGGCTGAAAACATGTCTATGAAGTAATTTTGATGTGCTGCAGCAATGCACCACCAGTAGGTTTTCAGCTTTAGGATTCAGATAAATCTTATATTTGCACCTAAGAAATCTTATTCACCCAAAGAAACCAGGGGGCAAGAGGCCCTCTGCAATATCTCCTCACAGTGCCAACAACTTATCAAAATGGCATTTGAACACACTACAAAAATCTTTTTAAGCTGAGACTTGTGTGCCTAAACTGCACACCATGTCATGAATGAAAGCACAGGGTGGAACAAGGAATGGAGGTTGATCCACCACTTGAGGTGTATAAGCAGATGTTGATACAAGAACTGCTTCACATCTGTTTGGTGTGTATCAAAGATAAGGACAACTTCCAATTGCCAGCCAGTACATTTAATTTACATCTATGCAAGAAGGCTTAGGTGACTAGGCTTAGCTAACTAATGCAGGTTTCAGCAGTTCATACTTTATACAATACGAAAAACTGAATACCATTTAGATTAAATAAAAATAATTTTAAAAAAAATTTATCGTGTGCTTTGCAATGTTTGGTCATTTCATAGAGCTGGTCTCTCATGAATCACCATTATGAGGTGCTCATTGGTTTACTGACACCATGTGACCATACTGATATGAAAAGTATAGGTTGTTTTGGAGAAGTGAGGATGAAAATGAAGACAGTGTGTTCTTTTGTCGCTCCTATGCCCCTTCTTGGTCTTCCATCTGAAAAATATCAGTGGAGTACAACAATGTCATTCAATAACTGATATCCAGACATATAAAGGTGCTTCATTTCAATCTCAGTGGAAAACGGCAAGAAATGGTGCTATACAACAAGCTCAATGACCAATATTAAATTTGTTTTGAACTCGGAATCCTTAAATTAGATGATAAGGTAGCACATCAATCTTTCCAATGTTTTTTTCTTTCTTCTGTACCTAAAATGCAGCAGATTTTGTTTTCAGGAATTTTTTTGTCTTCTATTTTTCTTGGAAAAAACACCAGAAATTTATTTTAAAAAATAATTAAAATTCTAACATTGCAAAGATCTTTACTGAAATAAGCAGACTGGGAAAGTTTTTCACCATTCAGCAGCTTTTTCTTGAATCTGCAACTTACTTTTCCAAAAAGAAAAGGAAAAAAATTCTGATTCTTTCAGCATTTGCAAGAAATCTACATGTTAAAGACAATTATGGGTTTTTGTCTCGGTTGTTTGTGCATTTCAGAAATTCTCAGACGTTTTGAAAATGTTTGGCTTGTCTCCCACCACCATGTTAGCATGTATAAGCATATTTAGATCACACAACAGTCTCTATGCAGAACGCTGAGAGAGTGTCATGTAGATCCTTGTCAGTGATGTTAGATGGCAGATGCACCACACTGTCTACCGCATGTTTATGCATTTACATTCAGAAACATGGAAGATCATGACATATGGATATGCGGCAAGGCAATTTGTCAAAGTTGCATTGAAATGGCAGTGATTTGACATAACTG
>JBAMHW010000023.1:5619122-5630553 GCA_037177495.1 Rhadinocentrus ornatus | reverse complement strand
ACATCCCACAATGCAGTGCTGCATCGCTGTTATATAAAATAAATATCGGCTGTTAATATCGGCCCAGTTTTGCTTATTGGACCGATACCGATATGTTAAAAAAAGGCTAACATCGGCCGATACCGATATTAATGCCGATATATCGTGCATCCCTAGTGGAAAGTATTGTGAAATTATTATATTTGAGTGAGCTGTACTTTTTTTTAAGTCATGATCACTTAATATATCTCAGTATAGGTAAATTCAAATCAAGCTGTTACAGCTTGAATACTTCGAGTCACAAGAACTTAATCTTTTCTGCCAAAATAAGTGGGCATTACTTGAAATTTATTGTACACTATACTTAAGGTAAATTAGGATCATGCACTATAATAAAGTTGTCAGGAACTCAATTAAGATAAGTCACATGAACTTAATATACTGTAATAAAGTAAGTGAGCAGTACTTAATTTAAATAAAATGCAATTAATATACCTTAGTTTAGCCAACATGAAAATAATTCACCAAATGCCATTATGAAATCCATATTACATTTTTATTTCAGTATTTGTAAACAATGACAACAATCGACATGCTGTTCATTCTGAAACTTGTCTAAAAGTGCCTATCAAAAAGGTCAAGTTTGGCTGAACAAAGAGGGATAAATAAAAACAAAATAATGTTATCCACCTGCTATATTGACAAGACATTTTCTTATACAATGCAATCTTTAGGTCACACAATCTCTGTAGCACCACAATACTTTTAAAGTTTTATTTGATCTTATTTAAAAAATTACATATATACTTCAATCTGAATAATAGTACTTGTCTATATAGCAATTTTTATTTATGCTTTAATTGTTTAGCCTCAGTCCAAACCCTTGTGTAGCAAAAAAAACAGGCCAGTTAGTGAACAGAGGGGGATGTAGGTCATAAATGATGATAATAGTACTTGTCTATATAGCAATTTTCGTTTATGCTTTAATTGTTCAGCCTCAGTCCAAACCCTTGTGTAGCAAAAAAACAGGCCAGTTAGTGAACAGAGGGTAGGTCATAAATGATGACGACCAGTTGGAGGAAAATACTTCTTTTAGTGTGCGGGTTGGTTTAAATTCTGGCCAAGTTATACCTTTCTCTAAATGTGTTTGAGTGGGACTGAGTTATGAGTTTGTATGGGTGTAAGCAAGTCAGTGAGTCAGAAAATCAGAGTATGTGGTGTATGAGAGTGAGTGAGACTTAAGAATGAGTTGTCTCATTTAACAGTTGTCTGTTAAAGTCTGTTCAAGTTTAAAACCTGATTAACTGAAAGTCAGCTTGTAGAAAATGAACAGCTGTGATATATGCTTATTCAACTTGTGTCGCAAAAGCACGCTACATTTAACAGTTTTACTCACTGGAAATACCAAACCTTTGTTTTTCCAAAATGAAATGCAAAAAATGGTGATCCCAAAGTACCTCCTCCCCTTCTGCAATTGTGAGGTAACAGTAACCGCACACTGAACATACTGAGCCAGATGAGTAAAATTTAAAAAGGCTGACTGAAAAAGAAAAATCCTACTGCAATTCTTTGGACAAATATTTTGAAGATTCTTAATTTTGAGAGCGAGGAATCATTCTCACTGAGTTATGAACCAAACACCGTTTCTTTTTTCTGGAGAATACAATATGGCAACCTCTCCAGCTCCACAACAAAGTAATTTGTCAGTTTTCATTCTTAAAACATAAATAGAATTAAAAAAAAAAGATGTTAAAACATAGTATCCATTTTAGTTAAAATAAATACATAAAATATTGAATAATGTTTTGTTCAGCCCCATCATACTCCCACTCATGTAGACAACCAGTATTGCTATCCAACATCTAGCTCAAAAGAGTATTTTTTTAACGTTTGCAGTTGGGCTGAGGTTTTGTTGTCCGAGGTTCAACAATATCTTCTGGATGAACTCTAATGTGTTCTTCATACCTTTGTAATAATCCAGATGGGATGCATACATTATGCCAAAGAGAAGACAAAGTGCTTGAGAGGTTGCAGCAATCTCGTCCATGACAATGATTCCTTCAAGGATAATTGGAATGCTGTTAATCTGTGGTGGTGTGTCCTCAGCCATGACTCCAAGAACCCCAACAGGGACCTGGGGGAAGTCTTATTCAGTGTCCGAATCCTGCAATCAGAATAAAACAGCGCATTTCAACTGCAGGAATCATAATTTTAAATAACAGGATCACCAGCACAAAAAAAAAAAGAATCCATCAAGACTTATTGGGTGCTGAATTTCAGAAAATATTTTCCTAGGCTACTACTCAATGGCTGGTTTCCACAAATACTTTTTTCCCCCTTTCTTGAAAAACAAAAAACAAAAACCCAAACAAGACAAAAAAAAAAAAGAAAAAGAACCTGAAAAATGCTTTCCCCCCCTAATATCTGAGAACTTAACCTGAGGTCTGATGATGTCCTAAAATATACACCGTACAATGGTCACATTTACCATTATTATGAATGTACTTACTGAGCAGCTGAGAATGATTTCGCTGGAATTATCTCCAACATACAGAAGCAGACATTACAGGACAGCAGTGCATCTTGTTGTGATATCATTGGCCTCATGGAAAAGATGACAAAAAAAACAATAATCAGAAGACTATAGGAAAGGCAAAACAATCTGGAAAAAATGGTGCATAGCTGCATGTGCTCTATGTGATTCAGGGAGTTTAAGAGTTGCTTGTACTGCAGTCGTAGAAGTAGTAGTCATTATACAGTAGTAGCAGCTGTAGGCCTAGTTGAAGCAAGCAAGCAAGCACACTACCATGAGGTGGCAATGATGAAGAATCTAAAACAACACTTACTTGTGTATTGATTGGTTGGAGGAGGCGATCAAGTGACTGGCCTACAACTCCTTTTTTGGATTCGAAGAGGTCAACGAGACGATTGGTGTGGTGGTCCAGAGCTTCATAGTTTTTCTTGAGTTTCTTACTGGCAACTCTATAGAACTCAGCAAACACCTTGAGAAACAAACAAACAAACAAACAAACAAACAAACAAACAAAAAACACATCCAAAGGATTGTTTACGCCATCCTTGGTGGTCACCTAATGCAAATAGGCTATTTGACTGTCATACACAGTATAGCAAGTCTCAAAGAGCAATGACCAAATTAAAGAAACTGACAATGTGTTAGGTCTACTAAAAATGATTAAGAAATTAATCATTAAAATAATCTAAAGAAATAGAGTAATATACAATGAAAATAATGGTGTGGTTCAGTAGAAACACAAGTGGGCTATCCCTGACTTTCTTTAAACAGCGATGGCCACCGTTTCATCATCCTTTTGACTGGAGGCTGTTCTTTCATGATGTCTGCTCCATGATTTTCTTCACATCAGTTGAGCCTGGAAGCCTTTTCTTTGCTTCACTTTTAAGCTGACTTACTCAAGAGTATTTGTATTTTTACCATAAGGAAAATTTGTCTCGTTTCTTTTTGGCCTTTTATGTTACTACATGATGTCTCTCCTTCAGGAAAATCCTCCCTCCGCTTGTTCACCATGACATCAGCCATTCCAGATCTTCTCATTTTTGTGCAGAAATTCCCCATCTTGAACTTAATGCTATTCTTCCATACACAATATCCACTGGGTGATCCAACTTCTTTCAGACAGGGGTGTTTGCAACCAGTGCAGAGGCCACTTCTCTACAGTGTTCATCTGTGGGGTATGCCATGTACTTGTACACGGTCCCTGCAAGCAGTAAATCATACTGGGTAACGTCACTAGTCAGTGCCAAGCATTAAACAAAATACTGTAATTATTCAGTCAGAGTCAAATGATTGGACATTAGAGTCCATATTTTCATTTGAAAGTGCCACACATTTCTTCCTCTTAGCCAAAGTTAATGGGAGTTGATATTTACCTAATAAATACGTGAATGACCGATGTAGTTTAAGGAAAACTTAGTTATTTTAACACAAGCTGACGGTGTAGCACACCCAACTTCACCTGAGCTCTGGCTGTGGAGATGGAGAACACACTAACTGCTGCCCAGAAAGGCCGTTAAAACCAAGCCAAAACACTTAACTCAGATGCGCCACTGTTGAGCTGCTGCTAACTTTTTAACGTCTGCTTTGTAAACACAGGCGGACATGCTAATGGTCTCAAAGTTGGAGTTGTTGGTTTCTTCAAAAGCTCCCGCTCCAAAAGTTAAATTAAGTTGACAAGATTCTAAAAATAAATTAATAAATAAAAAGCTTTAAACTTACCGAAATCAACGTGAGACCAATGGAGCTGTGTGCACAACCGTTACCATCACTTTGAATCGTGTTTTCAGATCTTCATCTTCTTCTTCTTCTCTTCCGGCTGCTTCCACTGGCACATGCGCGCTCAACGGATATGGACGCGCACAGGGTATACAGGTGTTGTACACACCCACAACTACATAAAACTCTATGTAAACAACTAAATTACAAAAACTAAAATAAATTAAGTTAAATGTACTATTTTATCTTTAGTCAGGAAAAAGTTTGCATTTACAGTGTTGGGGCTTCAGGTCTGGTTCGTAGACACGGCCATAACTCATTTATTTATGATTATATCGAGCTGAAATTGACAGGGCACACTCATTGGGTGTTGATGAACCTGGAAGAGTTCTGAGTCAAAATGGGCCGAAATTTAGCGATCTTTTTCCGCTTTTCTGATCAACCCCAGACTGGAGACGTCTGTAGGGCATGGTACCAGGACCCCCAGATTCAAATTTCACCCATCTAGCACAAAGTATGAAGGATTTATGACCATTTAAAGTTCTGTCCATTTTCTAATACTTTAAAATTGGGCATCAGGTCCAGTTCGTGGACAGAGGCCATAACTGGGTCAGTTCAGAAGATAACAAGCTGATATTGATATCACATACTCATGGGACTTAGGTTAGTACACCCAAGAAGTGTCAGCCTTCTAGGACTAAGAATGACCCAGTTATTGCTCTGTCCCCAAACTGCACCTGAAGCCCAAAGCTAAAGTATTAGACGTGGACACTTTGCGGTGGGATAGTGGACAGAGGCCCAAACTTGGTCTGATTAGGCTCAAATTCGAACGTGGGGTCCCTGGGGGCCACAGGAAGCACTTGTGAGAATGGTGACAATTGGACAAGGTTCAGAATTACCCCAACAGCCCCTTTAAGTACATTTTTGGCGATTTTAAAACTTTGTCTGATTTACTCCAAACTATCCACGCTTGTAGTGCATGGCAATTTCACACCTCTAGACCCCAGGATGGGGTAGTTATGGTCCTGTCCACGTGCCATTTCTTTACATTGATTTTGGGGCTTTAGCACACTCCCAGGCCGCATGGGGCCTAAAATGTAGGCCTACATTTGGGGGGAAAATTTACCGGCTTAATATGCGGATCGCGGGGCCGTCCCAGGTGCGTCCCAGGTGGTCCTGGGCCCTTACATCATACGGTGTGCCTGCGGGGAGGCTGTCCACGTGCAATCACAAATGAATGGGCATTTTTGGTAGGGAAAATCCTATGGAAAATGCATTGGACGTGGACGCTCAATTTCTCGGACAAAATTGATCCAAATCTAATCAAATTAGTGCCTCTCACCCTTTTACCGGGCCCTCAACCAGCATCGGAGAGCACGGGCCTCCAGGGGCCCTCCGTGGCTACTTCCTTTTCTGAGCGTCGCAGCAAGTGGCATCGACGCCGGCCAGTTCTGGATGTCCCCCTGATCACTCCTGTCGACACGACAAAGTTATGGCCTTAATTTATTATGAGGTCAAAAGGTCATCACTCTGTTTCTATAGACTTTGCATTGGGAGGTTTGCATTGGGGAAGAGGACGGTTATTTGACCCCTCCTATCTCGTGGCCCGACCCCTGAATTGACCTCAAATGGCCTGGGGGAAGCTCTGGTGGCCTCAGGTGATCAGGCAGGACCACGTTTGCCCATTTTCGGCCTCGGGGCCCCTGGGGGCCCGTGTGAATTTTGGCCTCCAAAGGGCCTCACGTGGCAAAGGGAGGCCCCCTTTATGGATTTAAGGTGTTTACAGACCTCTGGGACCCCAGGGGGCCCCAAAACACTGGCCCAAAGAGCCGTTTCCCTTACTAAAATCCAATGCAAAAGTATTGCCGGTGGACAGCCGTTTTTTTTTTTTTTTTAAAAAAAAGCTTAAATCTCGGGGCCCAAAGTACCTGGGGGGCTGCCCTTTGTAAGGCAGCCTAAGAGGGGGCCCCTGAACCAGGATCAAACATCAAAAGAGGAACACTTTTGGTAAAAAACGTGTTCGGATCGAGCTGTCGTCGCTAGGGGCCCCTCTCTGAGGCCCCTGGTGCCCCCCTGCGAACGGCGTTCAAATTGGACCACGTTTTAAAAAAATGGCCACGAACAAACTGGTGGCTAACAGTTAACTCTTATATACCTTTTTAGCGCGAAGGGTAAACGACACTGATCGCAAACTGTGGATGCAGTCCAGGTTTTGCCAATATTTGGTTTCTTTGGTTTTGTTGGTACTCATTTTTGATTAACCTATTTTGTATTGTTTTGCATGTATTAACATTTGTTTACAGATTTGCAACAGCCGTGTGATCGGAACCCCTGCCTTGTTATGGGAACGGTCAGCTTTTAATAACTTGGTGTTGTTTTTGTTTCTTTATGGTCCGTACTTTTATGGCGCTTTTATCCAAAGCACTGTACATTATACATCGCATTCACACACAGATGGTGGTAGCTGCCATGCAAGGCGCTCACCACAACCCATCAGTAGCAATTAGGGGTTCGGTGTCTTGCCCAAGGACACCTCAAAAATGAACTCGACTTGGCCGAGGTTTGAACCGGCAACCCTTGGGTTAGAAGACGACCGCTGTACCTTGCCAAGCCAAGCCTCTTTATGAAATTGTGTAATAAAATACTTTAAAAAATTTTTTTTTTTATGGGAATCCATCTGCCATGGTGCATTTGTTTGGACACATTTGTTTTAATTTTACTGGGGGTTTGACTCCACCCAGTTGGCGTTGTCACTCCCTCCTTTTTTAACATAAATTCTTTTGTTGCCTTTTCACCTCGCCACACTTCCTATACAGCTACCTGGAGAAGATAATACACAGCCTACTCCAGGCCTGTTAATGGAAGTCTGATGTGTTTGATCTCTAAATAAATAATTAAAATTTTGCTACCTTTTGAAAGAAATCCAGCTAGCAGCTACCAAAAATCGGCACCTTTTCCATGTTTTCCTGCCCCAGCTGTACTTTCTCCTCCATTTACCTCCTGTACTATCAGTCCTCTCCCCTCATGCCCTCTCTTTTCTCCCTCTTTGTTCGTTCCACATCTACCCTATTTCTTTATGGCTCCCAGCCAACCAAACAATCAGTTAATTAACCAGCTTGTCCCAAGATCATTGTAGCAGCTCTCAGAGGAGCACTGTGAAAGCCCTCACGTCTCTAAATTTACAGCTTCATTAAGTGGACTGGAGCAAGGTAGAATTCTTGAATAAAATTGCCAGATTGAAGTGTGTGTGTGTGTGTGTGTGCGAGAATGAGTGCTGGCGTTGAATCCAGAGCTGGTGACTCAATTGCTCTCTAATGAAAACAAAACCTCTGTTTTTTGCCTCTGAGGTGGCGATTGTTTTGGTGTAATAATGAGCCGTCCACTCTTGCCGGCACAGATGCAATCAAGTTCTCACACTTCTGCAAAATTAGGGTTGAAAGGCAACAGGCAAAGTGTTATTTGACAATGTTTATCTAGTTCGGTGCTGGTGGAATCACTCTGCAATATCACTTCCTTTGTCTTCACAGACAAACAGGCCTAATTGACCATTTTCAAGGCTATAGTTTCTGTTTGGTCATTCTGCCTCTTTCAGATTGGACTCCATCTCTGCAACACAAAGTGAGAAGAAAAAAAAGAAAATGGCCATATTGTGTTCTTGCCGTTTTGGTGATGGAAAACATCATGCTTGGAGCTGAGCCATAATGTCAACCTAATTTCACTAATTCCCAACTGTCAGTGCTATGTTTATAGTCTGTTTCACCAACTGTTTAATTCATTGTAAAAGTGCAATGATTTATTTTGACTTTTAGTACATTGAACTTAGACTACAGGGTTACAAAATTTAAATTCATATTCAATTAACAATATAGTCTTTTAAGTGACCACACAGAAAATGGCCCATATTGTTTAAATCCCTTACATTATATAATACATTGTAATAACAAAATGTTAAGATGTATTTAAGACAACAATATTACATCTTAGCTGTTGGATGTTAAGCTTAATTCAAAATGGTGTTAGGCAGATTTAAGTGTGTTAAAGCTTAAAGAGAAGGCTAAGTTTTAATGCTAGATTAGCTTTCAAAATCAAGGGAATAGCTCAAATTAGATAAAAAGAAAAAAAGCAGTATAATCTTCTTGAATGTTTGTCCACATGTAGAAGTGGCTAAAAATCCATCATTTAAACTTGTGAAACAAGACAGTTTCTTCATAGACCAGCATTAACGTCACATAACTATGGCCTATAACCAAATGTGTTTTATTCTAAGTCATGTATATAGAAACATGCAGGCCTAACCATTTATTTCAAAGCTAATAACCATATTTTTTTTAACCTTGTTCATGTGGGAGAAACTCAGAAAAGTAAAAAGACTGTAGGGATGAATCTCATACTCGAGATTGTTTGTATGAATTAACTAAGTGTAAAATTTCTACTTTAATTTAGCCAATATACTGTAAGCTGAGTCCATATAGACAAATGAAATGAGGTCATTGTACAGTTTGGAGGCTTTGGTTATTTCTTTCTTTCTTACAACAATGAAACAGTAACACAGCAAAGAGAAAATCAGAAAGTGGCACAAATCAACAACCTTCGAAGAAACACAAGGAAGGTATATTGTTTCTTTGGTCTTTCTTTGTTTTCATCTGCCTTTTACAATTTAGGGCTGTTGGTTGCATGACAGAGTAACAAAAAAAAAAGAAAAGAAAAAACAACGCAACAACCAGAGAAGAAATAAAAAGTTCTGTGGGATAATGGTGGGGTGACATATTACTGTGTGATTGGCACCTTTGGCATTAATTACCTAAAATTGGTTAGTAAATGTTACAATTTTGCATTGGGTAAAGCTGCTTGCCGTAGCAGTAAGTGATGCCATTAAACATTTAGTGGAAGCTTTCTATATCGTTATTTAGCATATTAAAGCTTATTGATTTTACTTGCTTTAAAATGGACATATGCTTTTAAAGCCTTCCTTTTCACATGTAAATCATTAATTTATGGTCTATATAAAGTAGAACTGCAATGCTTTGGTCTGAATTTCTAGTTATTCTAGTTGCACACACCCCCTTGTTCTGAGGTGTGTCTTTAGAGCGACTCGTTTTGGTGCGTTTCTTTTAATGTGAATAAGGCATTTCATGCCCCACCTCCCTTCAGGTCCACTCCACCCCATTCAGCCATATTTGTAGTTTGATAGCAGCCATACGAGTATCTACCGGCAGAACAACTTTTTATTGGCAAATTCAACAACTTAAACGTGTCCATCCAGCCACACATGGTGAAATAATTTTATTCAAAGCACACAGTAAAGTTATATCCTCAGGTAGGAAGCTAAAAGTCAGCACACAGCACTAACAGAAGCAGCGTTATTTCGAGCTTACCGCTTTGCTGTGTCCGTTGTTTCCATAGAGAGTAGGAACTGACCCCTCATTCAGACATTTCTGCGAATTCACCGTGATACTGGCGGAGGTTGCTGATGCACTCGTCCTTGAAGTGATTCGCGCAAACAAAAAGGACTTTCCCCACTGATGTCGTAACATTTCCGTCAAAAATTAAATTCAACCCGGCACTCGAAGAGGCTCTGATGCCGGGGGGTAATGTAAGGAATTGTGTGGGTTAATACACCCAACAACTGCACATTTTAACTTGTCTCCTGGTAACTTCGGCATAACTAAACTTGGACTACAAAATTGCTTTGAGAAAAAAAAGCTGCATTCACAAAATTGGATACCCGGAAGTCCAGGACATTATTTAGCAGACCCACAGCAAATACTGTGATGTAATAGATAACGAAACGTAATAGTGAATAGAGAAAACTAAACAGACTGAAACATATCGCCCACAAAGTATGTAAGGATATACACAGCATCAGGAGAGAATGTATTTGACATTTCTGTATTGATAAACACTAATAGTGCACAAAAACATGTATTTAAGAGCTAAAAAAGTGGATTTTTCATGATATATCCCCTTTAAGGTTTAACAAAATATTTCTGACTTCATTCCATATCGAGAAAGTTGACAAACTTTGAGTCACACTAAAACATTGTGTAACAGACAGAGATGTTTACATGTCCTTTTTTACAAGTCCAAGTCAAGTCTTCAAGTCCAAGTCACAAGTCACTTTTAGTTGTAATGAATAATCCGCCATGCAACGCTTGCTGTGTGATCCGCTTAGAACAGTGATTCCCAACCCTGGTCCTCAAGGACCATTATCCTGCAGGTCTTAGATGTCTCCCTGCTACAACACACCTGATTCAAATTCATGGCTATTTAGCAGACTTGTGCAGAGCTTGTCAGAGGACCATTTAATTTAAACCAGGTGTGTTGTAGCAGGGAGACATCTAAGACCTGCAGGATAGTGGTCCTTGAGGACCAGGGTTGGCTTAGAAGACTGCATTATATTATCTAAGAAATTTAAAATCCGTACTCACCCTTTATCTACCAGTATCAGCATCAGCAGCAACGGCACTGGTCTTTAGCTTAAACCAACAAAAGCTCTGTCCCTCTCCTCTGGACATTTTCTTTACTTTACGGAATTCGGAACACCTGTTGATGAACATGGCAATGTATTTAGATTAGTAAATATGTTCCTAGTTTTTCTGTGTTCCAAATTTTTAATGCGAACCATCCACCATCTGGACTGATAGAGAAATTTAAAATACTAATACTGCAGTTCATAGCATTTTCTCCCGAGTGTTGAGAGAAAGACCAATATGCTACATTTTAGGATCACCGACTGTCCTGTAGATTTTAGCCGTTTCCCTTCAGCAACACACCTAATCCCTACTCCAAAAAGAAAGCAGGTTATGTTAACACTGTTGAGAATGTTAACCCAGAGTTGAGGGAACAAGATTAGTCTTATCCTAAATCTGTTACCATGGTAACTGACTCAATGCCAATGCGATTCCAGAGATTTTAGAAGCTACATTTTGAGTCGCACTGAAACATTATATAACAGATAGAGATGTTCACACGACCTTTTGTGTAAGTCTAAGTTGTAATGGAAAGAGGCCAAGACACCTTTGAAATTTCCCACTGGTTTACATCAAATCCTCTGCATGATAGGTTTACGACAAAGTACCGTTGTTTTAAGACAGAAACTGTTTTCACCCCTTCTGGGAAAATCAAAAACATTGCTTTATTAAGACATAAAACAACCCAAAACTCAGAACTGTTATCTTCAAAAAGGAGACTTGATTGAATCCA
>JBAMHW010000023.1:5569722-5586508 GCA_037177495.1 Rhadinocentrus ornatus | reverse complement strand
ATTTAATTTAATTTAATTTAATTTAATTTAATTTAATTTAATTTAATTTAATTTAATTTAATTTAATTTAATTTACATATTAAAATTGAACTGTTCCTTTAAAATATATTTGCACTGATGGAATTCACATACAGTAAATTTTCATTTAGAAACAGCTAAAATTGACAAGAATTCACCTTATTTGGCTTACCAATGTTAATGACTCAGGACCTTTTCATCAACTCTCTTAGTAACTTGAGGAAATAAAGCTGAAAGAGGAAGGAAAAAGCACTCATGTCAGTGCGGTTCCACACCTACCATGTGAAAGCCCTCAGTTCCTGAGAGAAAATATACAAGACATGAAACCAAAACACACAAATATATCAAAAACTAATAAACTTTTATGACTCAAAAGAATATTTAGGCAGCAGGCACAGTGGGAAATTAAAGTACTGACGCAGTTGCCTGCTTGTTTATTCACAAGCACATAGCGTGAAAAGGACTTGTTCCCAAAACCGGTGACAGAAGGATGTTTCCCCACCAATCCATCATCTTTGTGCTTTAACAGCCCTGTTTTCTCTAGTGGTCGATCATGAGGGAAACCTCGAACATTTATAAAAATGACATAGTTTCAGGTTTATGGGAGGATTAAGAGAAAAGATGGCCTGGACTTTCTGAGCTAGAAGTCATGTTCTTCTTTGAGTCTCTGTCCAATGACAGTGCAGCTTTAATTAGTAAGTTTACTTTTGAAAAGAAGACAAAAGTGTGATAGAAAACAGGTGACATGCAACACAGATCCCAGACGAGGTTGTTGCAATCACTCGGCGTACGTTCCAACAGAGTGAAGAAGCGGTACGCCCACTCCCGCCTCTCCTGGACCTTTCCCAACCCTGCAACAAGAGGATAAATAGGCTGAGATATGCTGGTTATTCTGCATTATTATTCATAAGAGAGGGTGTGTTATCATTGGCAACACACTGCAGCGGCTGCTTAGAGAGGGGAGTGAATGACTGGTCATTACTTGATTGCACAATTACAAAATGTAGCCATAACAATATGCTCGTTTTTTTTTCTTGTAAATAAAAAGAGTAATGGCTCAGATCAAAGATTGCTTACATACAGTGTCGATGACGAGAACTGCTTTACTATACATGGATAAAATGAGGAAAGCTTTTAGCAAATATAAAATAAAGTCAAATACCCAGAGCAGATGTATTTATTTAGCATGCACAGCCAGTCAAAAAACTACTGTTCCTATTAGAATCACTGCTAACAGGTCATTTACATGACCCACACAAATTATTACTAGCTAATCATAAATTACACTGGCTAATGGTGCATTGCATGGGCTGATGTCACATTGCATTACCTAATGACATATAAGGTGCTGAAAGGGAGCCTGGAGTGCTACTTTAGCCAGCCTGACTTGGGTGGCTGTTTATGTTGAGCCAGTGCATTCCCCGTTCGCCGAGCAACCAAACTGTTTACGAGCAGTTACTCACACAAAAGCACAGGGCGGGCTGATTGCTCAACTAATTGATCCCTACCAGAGATCACAGAGCTGTGCTCGTAAAGAAAAGAGAACGCCTCCCATGACATCAGTGCATGCTGCACAGCGAGACAGTCTGCAAGTCCTGGAAGAGACTATTCCCACACCGAGTGATGCTGTCTGCAGAGAGAGAGAAGAGAGGGAAGCTGTCAGGTGGAAAGCATGCACACGAAGACCTTTTGCAACTTTTAATCAGCAAGGGAGTCCTCGGCCATATACAAGGGCAACTTTATTCCAGCCGAGAGGATTTAAAATATACACAGGGGAAACAATAAAATGCCAAATTCTCTGCAGGGTAGTGTTGACAGCGCCCTCTTAGATGACATCTCCAACCAAAATTATGAAGATGCTGAAAATCCACAGGAGCATTTCTGGTAAATCAAAGGTCAGCTTGAGGTAAAAAAAAGTTTCCTTCAGGGCGAATAGGTATTTCTGAAGGAGACAGAGGTGGTAAGACAAAAGATGACAGTTTAAATTGGGCTTCATTCAAAGAGGCATTGTTAAACACTATGACACCTTTATAAATCAGTTTGATTGAACCACATCAACCTCATCCTGCGTAGATCGTTTCTGTTATGTCTGCAGTAACCTGGTTGTGTTTATACACATGTGTAAAGTTTCAGATTAAAACTTGAAGTATGACTCTGATTTCTTTATTAAACTTATCTTAGACCTTAGATATTTAACCATGATGTCTTACAAGCTGTGGGCTGGCTTGCAAACAGCTGCAGAAAGCTTTAAGCCCTTCGTGTCATGTAGCATCCTTTATGTTTCTAGTGGCTTCTAGCGACACGTATAGCTATGAAAACGGGCTCAGACCTGCGTGAAGTTGTAGAGCATGATGGCTTTAGTTAGTTAACCTTTCATCCTAAGGATACCTCAATTCATTAGCTCTTCTTACACCTTTTCATCTCTTATCTGGTCTCAGGGCACAAAGTGCTGTCTTGTGTGGTCTGAAGACTCCTCGGAGGTGAAATGTGAGCTGAGTGAGGGGTAACTATGTTTCTTGGTGTCATGCTGGGAACTGAAGCATTGCTGCCAAATTAGCCGGGATGGCATCATTAGACTGATAGCATCTGTTCTCATACAACCAGGCAGATGCAGCATTGTGAAATATAAAAGGAAAGATAAAATGTAAACAGATCTGGTGTGCTTCCATATTAAATATGTCATCAAAAATAAATTAAGGGGTTTCTAATGTTGCAGATCCTGAAAGTAACCAGTTGTTTCTAGACTGGCTGACATTGACCTTAGCTTGAGTTAGGGTCATTTTAACAGATTTTCAGCCTACATCTACACTTCCTACTCTTATCCAGATCTGGCAACCCAGGTGGTGGTTTCATGTTTGGTCTTTCAGTACCAAACACAGCTGACAGCGCTGATACACAATCAGCCTGAGTGGAGTAGCCACCTGGGTGGGCAGTGTGATTGAGACGGAAACATGACAGAGGATTTAGTTATGTTTAGCGATACATGTTCAAGTTGAATTAAAATATTGTTTTGCCACGCAGGCAGTTAACGTTGTTGTTTTTTTCCCCTCAGGCTGGCCTTAGAGAAGTACTCGAAATTAGCTCTACGATAATCTAAAACCTTCTCCACTTTTATTGATTACCATGGTGATGAAGTCTTTTCCTAAACCAGTTCTCTTTTTGTTGCCTAAACCTAAACAGACACAAATAGTAAAATGTAAAACTACTACAACACACAATAAAAAGGAGGGTGAAACGAACATGGAAACTGAATACAATCAGAGTAATTAAACTAGGATCTTTTACTTAAAACTATTGCATTTTGCTGCTTCACCATCATCTTCTCCTGCCTCCAAAAGTGGACATTTGCCCACATATGTTTGGTAGCTCAGCTGAAGAAGAGAATTTCTAGAAAGCTGCAAATTGACATTGTACACCTGGCATGGTTTGAACGACATCACTTTGTTAGATTAGAAATCAAACCTGCTAAGTTAATTTTAAAAAATAATAACGATTAAGACTAAAATGCATCCTTTATACAAGTGTTTCTCAATCCAGGTCCTCAGAACCCAGTTCCCTGTATGTCTAAGATGTGTTTCTACTCCAACACACCTGATTCAGATTAATGAACATCATCATCAAGTTCTTTGAGCCATTCATTTAATACAGGTGTGTAAAAGTAGGGTTACCTCTAAAACATGCAAGGCAGCGGGTCCTGAGGACCAGGATTGAGAAACACTGTCGGGCAACAGCGGCTCCAGAAATGTACACATCAAATGTCACTTTGCCATCAAAATAAGTATAAGAAACCCATTTTTATTTTAAGGCCAGAAAGTTACATAGTTCTACTTTAGTGGACAAGATCTTTACATTTAATATGCAATAGCTCTTGTGACCACTAGAGATCACATTTTCTCTAAATTATATAATTGCAGGTTTTTACCAACATGAACAAATGAAGAAGTGGTAATATTTTTTATATAAATTTATTTATACATTATTTATTTGCTTATATATTATATTTATTTATTTATTTATTTGTCAGCGTATAAGTTATGAAACGCAACTAAATTAGTCCTCTGCTTTTTACCCATCACTAGTTAAAAGCAGTTAACACGTGGGCTGCCATTTGGGGGGCGGCTTTGTTCAGGGACCCACAGTGGTTCACCTCCATTGCCAGCCCAGGGACTTAAGCCCAGGTTCTCCAGACCCAAGCCCACCTCTGTCACCACTAGGCTACCACGCCCCCCGCTAAATGACCTCGGTCCGCTTTTGGACAGACAATCTTGAAAAAATAGAGAAAGTTGTGTCATGGACTTATGTGGCACTGTTTTTTGGTGGGGGATGAAAACCTTCTAACCTTCTAAAACTTGAGATTCTTTACTTGTTCAAGACAAACTCTACAAACTTTTATCGATTAACTGAGGAACTAAGTGCTGCATAGAGAATGTAGTAGAATGTCGTTGTAGCGAGGAACCACTGTATTCTCATTATTCACCTTTCCTCTTTTATTTGTCTCATTAAAACCAGATCACATACAATAACTCATTGTGATTCAGTTCAGTTGTTTGTCTCCTTCCTGCCACTTCTTTTTAACTTAAATCAAAAGAAAAAAAAAATTTAATCTTTGAATCCTTCTCAGCTGGCATCCTGTGTTTAAGTTTTTTACTTGTTTATGTGACACCTAAGGTGCAGGTGCAGAGGTCGTTGCTCAAACCTCATCCGTTCAGCCAGAGATAGAAATCTCCCTATTCGGCTACAGTTGCTTCGCTTTCAGTTTACTTTTTTTGTTTTTTTAAATCATCAAAAGAAACTTGTAAAACGAGTCATCATCTGGAAAGCTTGTTTCCAAAACCCTTTGTTGTTGTCTTTCCCCCTGTGAAAATCACAGCTGCCGCAGTGATGTGTGATCAAAATATTTATGGTGGCGAACGTGCCTCTGGTGGAAGCGGGCCCTCGGGCAGCTTAGGGGGTGAAGGACTTTTATATTTTTACATAACTGAGTCCAACATGTTTTTTTTAAAAAGGCTGCTGTTTTGTTGAAGTGCTGGGTTCAGTACAGATTAGTCTCTGCACACCATTTCAGAGACATGACAGCTTCAAAACTGACAACAATTTAATAATATCAACTTTCCCATTCCCAGCCAGCATGGTGATGTATTTCCACCACTTTTTTTTCCTCCAGTTTGTTCTGATCATTGACTGAAAGTAATGTTTTAATAATCCATAAGTAGTAACTTTTTCCAGATATTAAAATAACTAACTTCAACTTAAAGATTTAACCCCGGCCTTGTCTATTAAAGCTCCTTTACGAGTCCTTTAGGTAAAATATAGGATTACAAGTGAGAAATTGGCATATTTTACTTATTACATAAAAGTGATGCAAGTATTTATACTTGTTTAAATTATGTGAGGAAAATGGTAAAAGAGGGCATAGTGGTGTGAAACTATTATCTTTTGATAGTGATTTAAATGTAAAATATATTTTTTTGAGAAGTTACAATATAAAACATCAAAAAAGATAATATTTATTACTATTAAAGTTTTACAATTGACATTTTACAATAAATTTTTATTGTCACTGGGGAAGGCAAGATTAAGTAAAGCCTGTAAAGATGGGTGTAACTCTGAGCTGAGAGGCTGAGCACATGTTTGTGCTAAAAATCAGGGTAACATTAGTGTATTTCTTTGGAAGCAAATCTGGGATCTGATGATCAAAACAAGTTGTTTTACTATATGATTAATAGCTGTATGAACAGCAAGGAAGGAAATTATAGTGGAAGTTTGGGGGTGTAAGATATTCAAACTGCTACTGTATTATGTCGTACAGGGTGTAATGGTGAATTTTAATCCTTTTTCTTTTGGTTAATAATAGTAAAGTAAAACATACAAAGGCACTTCATGTAACACAACGTCACCCACATTTATAGCACAAGTGCTATTAAAGCATTGTATAAGCTCCATATGGTGTAAAGCGAAACACTGGTGTGTAAAGTTTGCATCTCTGTGAACTTAATTCACTTAGCCAATGGCTGCCATGAAAATATGGCTCTTCTGCCTTTTCATCACTTCACAGGCTGTGATGAGACATGAACCCTGTTTTATTTGGATCACATCAGTGGCCCCTGATATGAGCGACTGCACAGGATTATACACGCTGAGAGAGTAATTTATCCTACATAACATCAACTGAGCTGAAATTCCATCCTTCTCCATCTTTCCAATCACAAAACCCTTGTCTCAAATATCACACACCTGTATACATGTGCGGTTGACACATCCATAACCAGGTATCTTCAGAGATCATCATGTACAGGAGTTCGATTGTTCCTGAAGAGCATTTGCAGATTGAAAAAGGGGGAAAAAAATAAAACAAAACAAAACGCCTCCACCAAGTCGTGGGAGGCATGATTTTCATGCACAGTGAACACCCACCGAGAGCACTTCCTATACAACGCCTCGTAGAAGGCACTTGAACATAAATAGATTGGAAAGGCATAGCTCTAAGTGGGCCCTTGAAACCAAATGAAAGCATACCCAGAAAGGACACCATTGCTTATCTGAATGTCCAATTACTGTATTGCTCTACATTTTCATTCCTTTACAAGCTTATAAGTCAGAGTGCAGTGTTGCAATCTTAATGTCATTTATTAATATGCATTTAAAGATCATAGCACACTGTAGCGGCTAATTATCTCTTGCTAACAACTGTACGATCACATTATTGATGGTTTAAATGAAGGCAGTCATTGGTATGTAGCATACGACAAAGACAAGATAGACTTTTTGAGAAGTGTGTGACATACCTTTGTGTCATGTGTAGCTTATCAGAGCTTAGGGATATTGAACCTGCAGGACAATGGCTGTGGTGATCATGTGAGCCGAGTGGGAATGTGTGGATGAGATAGCACAGTGCTCGTTAGAGAAGCATGGGGACAGCTGTGGAGATGGCAGTTATTAATCTCATGATGCTCTCACACATCTGACCCAAATCAACGAGTCACGGTGCAGAACGTCATAGGTTTCTGGATCCATTTAACTTGAGTCAGGTGTGTTGGAGCAGGGAACACCTGCAGGACTCTGGACCTCGTATGACCGAATTGAGGAGCACAGTTCTTGTACAAGACAATTCAAAGTCACTTTACATCAAACATTACAAAAAGTACATTTAAAATAAATTTAAATAAAAACAAGAGAAAATAAATAAAGACAGAAAAAAACTAGAATGAAATAGGATAAAATCCACGAAATATTTAGCAGTTGTTTTAATAATGGCAACAAAAAGAAAGGTTTCAGCAGACCTGCAGTTTTCTGGGGATTGATTTGAATTGAACTCAACATATGTGTATGTGTCTGCATGTTTTTATACATCATTAGATATTTGGGCTGGAATTAAATGGAAGTCTGTGGTACGAATCTTGTGTTTAACAGTTTAACATAACAAAATCTTCACAACAGTCAAGATAAAGTTGATATGAATGAAACTCAAAAATTCCTTAAGTAATTAGAAAACAAAAATCCCTCCCAAATCCTAAAATTTTGCAAACAATCACAGCCAGAATGATCACAATAAATGTGCCTCACAACTAGAGCATACAGGGTTAAGAAACATTTAGATTATGTTAGTTGTACCAGGTTGTTTCAAATACTCATGTTTCAAATGTGACATTTTTGGTGTTGCAGGGTTTAGAAGATGAAAGTACCAGCATTGCTTTTATTGAGCAAAGGAAACGAAAAGCATTCCATTACCTATTAGCCAAAAAAACCCTATTGCATTTTTCCTCACACTTCCCTCAAGTGGAGATAACATCTGGGATAAGAAAGCAGCAAACACTGAGAGGGAAAGGGGGGGAGGGAGCATGTGTGTGTGTATGAGAGAGTTCTTCAAAGCTCGGTGTTGGATCAGCCTTGGAGAGGGACGTGTGGGAGATAAGCCCATGACAGCTGCCAAACACCTCTCTGTTGTACTATGTGTGTGTGTGTGTGCCTGGGCCCCCCATTCAGAAGGAGTGTTTCTGAATCCCAACCACCTGCCAGCCCTGGTCTCCCATGGCAGGTGTGAGTCAGTTTGTACGTGATTCAGAGCGCTGATGAATACGGAGCATATGTGACGATCTTATCGCCTTCATCTCTCTGTAATAACATTAAGACGGCGCACTGATGGAGAGATTACCTAAATGTGAGTTAAGACTGAGGAGAGTAGTGGCTTGTGTGAATAATATGTATGTGATCCAGCTAATAAACGGCATAAAAACACCTAAATCATTGGGATTGTGTAAAATGTACATTATGTTTAAACCAGCCACACAAACAGACATTAACCTGGCAACGGCTAACATTTAGCATTTCACTGAGTTTCTAAGTGAAAAGTACTTCATGCCACATGAGTAACACAGTTACTAACAAGTCCAAACAGAAATGACATTAACCCAGAAGTCTCTTAGATGTTTGGGTGAGCGGAAGAAAGGTTTCCTGCTCGACGCCGGCAGGGTTCAGAGGTTAAATTCACAAGCAGGTGGCCGAGTGACTGGAAGCTTGAACCTGGACGTTTCTTTTCCAGAAGTCATTATTCTCAAACCAAACCAAAGCTGGCAATACCACAGCCATCTGTTTCACTTCCCCGCAACCCACATGACCTAACCAAGAAATCGTACGCTGCAAAGAAGATATGAAAATTGCTAAATTACTATCAGAGACATAATCTGTAGCTACTTGATTTTTATAAAACCTGTTTCAGGGTTATCTGATGCCATTGTACACTGATATTTAAACGGATAACATGACAAGCTGTTTGCCATCTAACAACTCTGCTGCCTGGAACTTCATCTGTTTTAACATCTTTACTGAAGCCCATACTGCGAGCCACAGAAATGGTTTCCATAGATTCAACATGTGCTGCAATATCTGCAGGGGTGATGTCAGAGACCTTTCACTGATAAACATCCTACCACACGGCATGCTAACTGTGGCCGCGTGCTATATGCCATCAACACCTGCAAACTCAGCGATCTTTGTGTTAATATGCTCCATATTTGTGGAATAATACATTTTTACATGCAAAAAGGAAATAAAACAAACAAACAAAAAATAATTCTACTTTCTTATCTTATTGGGGTTGTTTCTCACTGGCAGATAAGTATAGCACAGATCATTTAGATGACAATGAATAAATTTAGAAAGAGAAATTATCTACTACCCTGTGAGCAATAGCATCACTATTTACCAGCAAAGCTATTCTTGCTTAAAGTGGGATGTTCATCCATGTCATATAGACAACTTTTTTTTTTTAAAAAAGGTCTGTGTGTGTGTGGATCATAAATGAGTCATGGAAATTTTCTCAGAAACTTTAGATGTCAAGCAGAAGCAGGCTCAAGAGGTCTAACTGCACTGATGGCTGTTTGATCAGAGGTCTAGAAGTCCTTGGTTTCCAACATAGACGTATGAGTCTGTCTCTTAATGTAATCTGAAAATAAATAAAACTAAACAAAAACAAAAAAAACCTGAAAATGATAATTTTTCTAATTTTAGGAAGAAAATTCTATTAATTAAATTAAATCCTCTCAAATTAAACACAAAGCAAGGCCCTGTGATACTCTGGTGACCTAACCAGGATGTACTCTGCCTCTCGCCTGCTAATTCAACCATGTATTGGAGTAAACATAATAGTATTTTCACTACTCTTGCATAATATAGTGCTGACTTACTTTATGTCAAGGTCTTAATGTAACCTATTGCCTTTTTTTTTTTTTAACAAACTCATATCGGGAGTCTGAGACTAAACTGTGTCTAAGGAGGATGCAGCAAAGCATCGGAGCATTATGAGTTCCTCAGAGTCAGAAAATGAGCTGAAAAAGTTTTCCAGGAGCTAAGAAAAGCAAAACTGTTTCTGGCTGGATGACTCAGCATTTTGTTTCATGAGTCTCAGGGGTTTGAAGTTTCTCAAATCTCAGATGACTATAAAACAAGTGACTGCACTTAAAAACATAATCGTGAGCTTTAAAAGATATCAATAAAGTGCTGAACCTGAACGCTAAGTGGAGCTGAAAAACATCACAGCAGGGGTTCTTGTTGTGGTGTTTCATGTTTTTTCTTTTCTTTTCTTTTCTTTTCTTTGCCCAGCCTGCCACTGTAACCTCCACGCCCGCCGCTGCCGCTTCAACATGGAGCTGTACAAGCTCTCGGGCCGCAGGAGCGGAGGGGTCTGTCTCAACTGTCGGCACAACACAGCGGGACGCCATTGCCACTACTGCAAGGAGGGTTACTTCAGGGACATGACCAAGTCCATTTCTCACCGCAGAGCGTGCAAAGGTAAAGTGACAAAAGCTTAAATCTATGACTTTATATAAGTCCTCTGTGGAAGAAGATAAAAAGCTAAGATTGTAGGATGGTGTTTCTTGATGCAGTAAAATTATTTTTATCCAACCCCATTACCACATGTACCCCAATGCGTATAGAGAAACGTACGAAGTAAAGTGCCACAAAATATTCTTCAGTTTATTGCCTGCTTCTTCGTTAACTACAGTCAAAGCCATGTCAGTGGCAGAAGGAATGATCAGCTAATCTGCTATAGTGTGAGATTTTTTAAACCAAGAAGCTGCAAACTACTCCAGGTGAGTTGAGCTTTCAATAAGACAGATGCTGCTTTAGTAAAACAACTCTGCTATATATGATAGGTGAGTAGTTTATTTCTATAGTAATCAATAGTCTTTTATTTGTGTACAGGATGACAATTTATAATAAATATTAACTGCTTTAACTGTAAAGTGAATACTGTTAATGAAATGGAGCTTATTTGTCTAAAGCATTTGAATTTACAATTTTTTAACAAAGACAAAGACTTGAAGATTTGAACAACTGGATCAGCCAAAAACCAATGCGAACATAAGAGATTTCCCAGAGATCACGGACACACACTCTGGTCTACAATGAGTTGGGTTGATCACCACTTTATGTTAAGCACAACTTACTAACTGAAGGTTGGATGTGGGAAGTGAGTCCAACTTCTTGAAGAAGCTTTGGTGGTGGTGATATATTATACAGAAGAAGAATTCTCCAGAAAAGTTTACAGACAGGCACTCACCTGCTTTGGTGTCAAGCTTTTTGAGATCTTGATTGAACACCAGTACAAGACAAACACAACAAACAGTGCAGAGGTGTGAGCTGATCCGCTGAGCAGAGCGGTGGAAGCGGCTCACTAATCACCCTTCTCTACCATTCATACGCACAGCGGCATACACATGTATAAAGGCAGAGAAAGCAAAACACACACGCAGGTGCGAGCACATACATCAGGGTTGAGACCGAGCTGCCAGGGATTAATGTATGGGGAGACAAAAGCCGAGCTCCCTCTGTGTCGCAGCTCCTCTAGGAGTAAAGACAGGCTCAGCGGCCCTGAGCAAACAAGCTGCTGTCACTCAGACCGTACACTCACTGGCAGAAAATACCACAGATGCACACAATGCTTGTCCATAACCATGCCTGGCAATGTTTGCCATGAAAAGAAGGTGGATCCACATGCTAAGTTTTAGCCATAAATTGGAGGGGAAATTTAAGTAAAAGATAACAAACAACAAAAACATTGTCATCGTGCATTTCCTCTCCAATTTTTTACTGAACCACATTACAACTGACAAATGAGCCACTTCAGACAGATGCACATAGTTTGGTTTTAACCACATCCACCACTGAGCTGTGATTGGCTGGTGAAAGCGTCTCAGGATGCCTTTCCTCTGCTGTTCCTATCCCTGGTACACCGCCGGCCTTTTAAAAGCAGAAACAACGACATGATATTTCCTGCTGCGCACCACAACAGTCCTCCACTTTTCATTTTTTGTTCTTCAACTCGCTTGCAAGGAAAGTTACAGATGAGTTATATCAGAGACAATCACTGTCAAACAAAGAGCAGGGATCTATTTACTACATGTGGTCGTGCTATGCTGAACATTAGCTTGACAGATTATTTGCAGTTAGCTTAAAAGTTGTCAAACAACTCGACATAACATTGTTTTACTCTGCCAGCCTAAACATTTTCATAGACTTTATTTAAGAGTAGTTACGCTCAGGGGCTTTGAGCTAAAAGCAGGTTAGTTTCACAGAAGAATTGTGTAGCAGCTTCCATATACTATATCTCTGCAAAGTCTTTGCAAACAGCTGGATCAGTAACCCGAACACTTCCCTCTACATATCCTGCCCGTTGCTCTGGGATTAAATCCAGACAGCCTGATTGCTGCCTTTCTCCTCAGGTGACAAAAAGGGGTTGATGTGACATCAGTTAAAAACCACTGTATTTATTGTTCAAATCAGCCAACCATCCCAGTCTGCTGTTGTTGGACAGGAAACACAGTCCAGCGCCAACACACCCAGAAGGAAGTCTGCTTTCATTCTTCATTCCTCACCCCTCTCTCCACCTACTCCCTTAACACCCCACATCTCATCGAATATCCTCTCAACAATTTTGCTTAATAGTTGAAGGTTTTCTAAAAAAAAAAAAAAGGGTATTTTACTCCATACAGTGCACACATCTCCAGTGGCAAAGTGGAATGCCTCATGTTTTATTTCCCAGATTAACAACTTCACCCCTCATCAAGTGCAGTGTAAACATGGCTCATGGAGAGCCACAGAGCATGCCTCCCAACCATTTTCCCCCTTGTTTCCTGCGTACATTTAGCAGTTTAAAGGTTTGGTGAGTCCACAGAGAAGAAGCCGGAACATGGTTCACTGCACTGCAGTCTCCAAACCCCTCAGCAACTATTCAGCTCTGCAGCTTGAAATTAATTAATGTTTCCACACTGTAATGCCTTTTGCGAGGGTGGCAAGACTGAAGTTTATATGTGGATAACCCGTCATAACAGCTTTTAAGGACAAAAAAACTCATGTAACCGCAGTCAAACAACATTTTGCATGGAGTTAAACAAAAGTGTGCTATGCAGCTTCTTGCACAGAACAATTCTGAAAAGCAAAACAAAAAAACATTATTTTCGTCGCTGTCTTAGTTTTTGCAAAGATAAAGGTGCCATGGGAAAAAAAAGACCAAACACTGGTAAAACACCTGCATGTCAGTGCATGTTTCAAATAGCATGGCACCAATGGCTGAGTTTCAGTCACATAACTTTGCAGGTCCATGTACTGCAATGGATCGCAGTGTTTCAAGCTCCTCCCTTTACGGTTGGATCGGTAAAGCCACATTACCACCAAGGTGTCTGGCTCGGTACGGGACGCGATAGTGTGCATATTTTTGGGATTTAAAACAGGCAAAAACTTGGAAGGGTGCCAGAATAGATCCAACCTATCCGACTTTTTTGGGACTCTTCCGTTAGGGTCTCAAACTTGCCTAAAGGGTGGATCTTGACACACCAAACTTGACACCCATTGTTTGGTTAGAAGATGTGTCATTTTCCATGTGACTTGGCAACTAGAACAAAGCAGGAATAGCTCTATTACATGTTTAAACATACCATTCATTTTTTGTTTTTTATAGCCACATGTCAGGACTAAAGAATGCAACTTATGGATGTCCACCGTTCTTGTTTGTGGATTCCATGTCCCTTTCTTTATCGTTATAATTTAAGGAAGGGGTTGCGCTGCTATGTCATCACGTTGTTACATAACTGACGCATCTATTGCTATCTAGCTCATACCCCAACTACCAGGTAAGGGTACATTTGGCTGTGGAAATGCGACAGATTATTTACTGAAACAAACTGTCCTCTCTCAGACACATTGATGGAAATGGGGCATATAATTAGCAACTCAATGGGAGGGTGTAGGTGGGTTCAGATTGAACATCCTTCTGGTATCCTTCCCGGTTTTTGCCTGTGGAAACACAAAAAAATGCACCCCAACCCCTTATGTAATCAGCCAGACCCCTTGATGGAAACAGGACACAAGTGCTGGAAATACATATGCTTTTATAACCACTAATGTTCAGTGAATGCTTTTACTTAATCCTGTGCTTATGTTCCCTAAACTTAAATTATTGTCAATAATAATTTATGACATGAACATCATTCTGTTAAAAAAAGACTACCAACTTCATTTGTAAGACCATTAACGCCAGTAAAACACATAATGAGGTAATAAATTAATTTAATAGATTTAATTTCAAACATGTTAAATTATCTCATGTTTCTAAAGTTTGTGTTTAACAATGTTTATGCAATGAACATATAGTTTCAGCAAAAATGAAAATATTGCCATTAGAAATGATTTTGTCACATGCGTTTGGCTGAAGTTTCTACAATTCATGGTAAACACAAAGAGATTTGACATTACCTCAGAGGGATTTAATAAGCATCTCATTATGTTCATAAAGCTTTATACATTCCAACTAAAAGCACCTCCAACGTCTACTGGACCACTTCAAGCACATTTCAAATGACTCTGCTGGTACTTATAACACATGCAGGACTAATAGTGAGGCTGGGCTTCCTCTTCAAACACAGGCTTTATGGTAAAAGTTTGGCAGAGCACACAAACACACACACGCACACACACACACGAACACACATTCAAAGCAAAATTTTCACATTTAACGTGTGATCCTCCCAACTAACAGCCTAAACAGACTTTGAAGTGCGTTCCACTCATCCTATTAATGGGAAACATTATTCAGGCAGTATTTGCGAGGAGCTCTTTGCCAAAAAGCTTTACGTTGGAATCTCAATCTGAGTAGCAGACGGCCTGACTGCTCACTAACAAGCAGAAGATGCAAAACTCTCAAGAAGCTGCGCTCACACTCGTTCTGATATACAGTCTGTGCTGAGAGCAAAACGCTGCAATTTATCAAGTGATTTACTTTTGTGCCTGCCAGAGCAGACCTAATGAAGAATCTTATAGTCATAATGGCTGGAGGAAGGCAGTGCAATTTGATTGAGGTTTTATGCTGGTGCAAGGCCCAGTTCCCCATCTGTGATGGTCTGGAAGGAAAGCACAACCCACACTAAAGTGAAGGATTTCTTACAAGGTTTTGGTGCTATAACTTGTTTTATATTGTGTGGAATGTGTAGAGCCATGAGAAGCTAAACCAGACACTCGCTGGAGTCATTTGCTACCTAATTTTTGTTTTATTCTAGTTCTGTAAAGCATTCATGTTTCCATTCATTTGTGTATAAACTAAAGTGACATGCTTCTAATTTCTGCCTCCTCTCCCTCGTCAGCATGTGACTGCCATCCAGTTGGAGCAGCAGGGAAGACGTGCAACCAGACAACAGGTCAATGCCCCTGCAAGGATGGAGTGACAGGGATCACCTGCAACCGCTGTGCCAAGGGCTACCAGCAGAGTCGCTCTCCCATTGCTCCCTGCATCAGTAAGGACTATAACGTTTGCACACTTTTTTGTCTTTGAAACTGAGTCCACTAATTTAGCCGATTATGTTGAAATGAATTGATTTCAGGCCAAATTTTAGCCAAACAGCTTCCTCCTAATGATTTATACAGCCCAGGTTTTGATATAGAAAATGAGACAATAGCTGGGTAAGTATCTCATGAACAAAAACAGGACATGCTTGTTAAGCACAAACCCCTGGCTCACACTCGTTTTTGGGTTATTTTTATATCCCTGTTTCATTATTTTGAATAGATATTTAGCTGTTTAAACCTGAGTCTGGATAAACAGTCTGTTACAGCTCGACTAACATGGCCTTGTTTGCCTTCAACGCCGTTAATGGCCCGTCTCACAATAAATCCCCAAGAATGAGTCCAAGGGAACGATGGCTGATATGTTTATTGGCTGTATCTACTGCCTGCAGATTCCAGACCCTCACAGAAACAGACAGGTCACTAGTAGCTGCTTTAGCAAGGAGCATCAGGTAGCAGGCTGGCATGAACAGATAAGATAATGGTGATGTCTTTGAGGACGTGTACATCCCAGCAATTGTCCACTATATCACCAGGGTTGGCATTTCTAATAAAGTCACTTGTGGAAACTGAACATTTAATCCTCTGAAATGCTGAAGAAGAATTTTCTTTCATTTTGCTGGGAAGATAACAAATGTGGTATTAAAGTTAGACTAACTGGAAACTTTTTGAGAGGATGTGTTTTGGTTTTAATGGTACAATATAAACTTTTTCCGATATCTAACTTCATTCCAGCTACGGATTTCACAGCTTTCTGTTCCTTTAACATACAATGGGGGGCAGGATAATAATGGGAAACTTACAGGCATGACATGTTATTTTCAGAGCACCAAAATCAGTTTTATACTTTTTCTTTGTCTTTCTAAAGCTGATGGGTGAAATTTTGCTCTCTGGAGAAAAAGCTTATCTGTGACATTTCTTCTTAAAAGTCCCATATTTAACGATTTCATATGGGTTTCAGAGGTCCAACAACATTGTTTTCCAAGTGTATTACCTCAAAATCAGCCTTGGTCCTTAATTTCAGCCATTCCAAAAAAGGCTCCAGAGGCATCGACTGAAAACAGGCTGTTTCTGTGTCTGAACCTTTAAGTGGTGCCTTTCCTCACCCCTCAATGGGAAAGGATCCGGCTTTCTCTGACGCCCACTCTGTTATTTTAGAGGAAAAGCTCAGGTAGCTGAGAGGACGGGTCAATGACAGTATCCACTGCTGGGGGGAATGTTTATTTCCCTTTGTGATCTCACAAGGGGAAAGATCTCAGATTCACCAGTTTGAGCACATTCGCTAAAAAGTGGAGAAAGCAAGTAAGAGAGGTGACAGAGTTTTCAAATTCTTGGGTCTCATACACAGGTATGAGGACGCATAATAATAATAATAATAATAATAATAATAATAATAATAATAATAATAATAATAATAATAATAATAATAATAATA
>JBAMHW010000023.1:5553248-5569622 GCA_037177495.1 Rhadinocentrus ornatus | reverse complement strand
TAATAATAATAATAATAATATTTTTTTGTTTTACATTTTTATATAGCAGGGAATCTCAAAGTGCTTACAGAAAACAGGAATAAATAAAAAAAAGGCAATTAAATGCTGTTTAGCAGAAGGCTTTCTTTTTTTTTAAAAAGGAAGATTTTCAAGTTTTGCTTCAAAACACCTAGCTGTGGACTTCTCAGGTGGTCTGGTAGGATGTTCCGCAGCAGCTGAAAAGGCCCGATCACCCCGGCTATGAAGCTTGGTTCTGGGAACTTGGAGGGTGTTTGTGACATAAGACTGTTAGAAAACCTTTAGAAAGTGAATTTTGGGACCTTAATGGGACCTTTAAAAGAAAAACTGACTTTCAGTGCAGCAATTACACTGAAATGAATATTTACTCATGTCTTTGACACAGAGATTCCAGTTGCATCTCCAACATCAAGTTACAGCAACTATGAGGAGCCATCAGGTGAGTAACCTGCAATCTTAAAACAATATAAAACATGCCTACAAATCCTCTTCATCCTGTTATACGAGAATCTTTGTGGGTGAGACTTTTTCCATGTCTCACCCACCAAGATGTTTTTCCTCATTCTTCAACTAAACTGCTGCTGATGCAAACTCCAGATATTTTGCCAGTGCTCCCTGTGGCCTCGTCGCCTGTATTCCCAGTCTGCCTAGCAGCCTCCCAAGAGCCTCAGCCCTAATCTGATTACATGCTTCATTTGCACCAGTTTGTATTTCAATTAAGGCTGACTGTGCCAGCTGAGTAGCCCTGCCGGACCCTATTGTTCATGTGCTCTGACAAGAATCTCCATGTCTAACTGCTGACATTAGATGCTTAGATTAACAGTGTTTATCTGTAATTTACAGATACAATCTGTAACAATCTATTAAATTATTTGTTGCTACGACCCAGGTTTGCATGAATAGGTTGAGTGAACTCTGGTCATCGATCAGTCTGACCAGAGTGGCGCCGATGACTTCATTGTGCTTTGTTGGGAGTCCTACTTCCTGCTATAGTGAGACGGTGTGTGGAGTTTGGACTCCTGTCAGAAACTCCAGACAGACACCACCCTCCAAATTAAGAGCAGTGTGGTCCCCAGGAACCCCGCAGAATGAGCGTGGCACACAAAGGGGGCGTTTGTCCTCACAGCGGGAGATTGGACCTTAATGAGAGCCGTGGGTGTAACAGGCCACTGCAGAGATTGCGTCAAGGGGCTAATAGGCAACGTCAGCTATCAAAGCAAAGTATGATGAAGGCCCCCAGGGGCCGGCACGAGGTAAAAAGCTCCCCCTCCCAAACTCTCACCACTTCATTTACATGGAAATCCGCGAGCTCGTCAGATTCATTTACTTCATTTACCTTGGGATTTCCTCTTTTCTTATTTCCCCCGCCACCTCAGAAAGCAGCCAGGCATTCCACCAGACATGGTTTTTCTACATACATGAATTCGATCCTCACCTCACGTCCCAAACCACTTTTTTTTGCCCTCCCCCTCACTTTTTTTTTTTTTTTTTTTTTTGAGAAGGAGGAGAGAGGCGTTTTTTTCTTTCTCCGTCATTACCTAGGCAACCTCATTCACACAGAGTATAATGGAGAAGAAAGGGGAAGACTGGACAGAGGGCTGGAAGAAATAATGAAGTTTGTCCATATTCAGGCAAGCTGAAAAGCCCCCCCCTCACTCTCTCTCTCTCAGCTCCCCCTCTTTTCTCTTCAGACTGCCCAGCCCTTGTTTCCCACCCCCCCCTTCTTTAGAAAAAAAAAAAAGAAAAAAAGGCACAAGGCTTATTGCTCTGGGAGAGGCGGTAGGAGTGTGGGTATGGATTGGGGGGTGCTCTTGGAGATGGTCTGCTTCCAATTTGTGTCAGTCAGTAGAAAGTGGAGGGAACAAATTATTTCAATTTTCACTTTGGCCCTGGGTCCCAGCAAGACTCCCCAGTTACAACAGGTGCCTGGTGCAGTGACAACATGTCACAAAAGCCATGGATTAAACCCTTCCACACACACAAACCCATGCAGTCACACGGCAATACCAGAGGGAGTCTGCTAAAACAAGAAGAGCTCTTATCTGGCTGCCCTTCATGGAAGGCCACAGGTCATTCAGTCGACCGATGTTTGGGCGTTCACTTTCTCACTTCATGCGGCTTAGAGGGTGCTAATTTCTTTCTTCTTTTTTTTTTTTTTTTTTGGTAGATCTGGCTCACCCCCCCAAAACCCCTGCTTCCACACCCACACACACACACACACACATACACATATGACCTCTTTTATGAAGGGGGTGACCTCAGTAGCTCTCAGTGCTCACACAATGCATGCCAGGACACTGACGAAGGAGCAGGCTGGAAGGGAAAACACGGGAGGCGTATCGTAGGAGTGTGCTGACAGACACGGGAGGATCGGTGTTAGCTTTAATCTGTTTCACAGTGGCACTTTGAAGGCATCGTTAAGACTCGCGGGCATGAATGGTGTGGCACAGGGTTCCACTTGTAAAGTACATTCAGTTAGATGTACATGCAACACCTTTTTTTGTCTTAAAGGAAGCGTTTAATATTCAGATCACAGGACGAGGCTTGCTTAGTTTGACTTGTTTTTAATGTCTTCTCTTATCCTCAGATTGTGAATCTTACTGTAAAGCTTCCAAAGGAAGAATGAAGATCACCATGAAGAAGTACTGTAAAAAAGACTTTGGTGAGTGAGTCCAATGCATGGGAATGTGTTCTATGAGATCCAAGCCAGCGGTCATGAGGTCAAATGTCTCAATTAATCAGATCCCAACTGCAGCCAATCCACACCCTGTAGCTGCCCTCCTTGTTCCAGTGATGGCTCACTTCAACAGCTCAGGACTGTGTCATCTAATACAGAATAATGAAAAAAGCTTCTTTGCTCGCTCTGATGTGGGTTTCCATGAGCACCAACCTAACATCCCCTATCCTCAAAATGTTTTCCAAAATGCTCTCTTGTGTGGATCGTTTTTAAGTGTGGAGCGGAAGAAAATGTAGCTTTTAAAGACATTCAACTACCATCCTACAGTGTTTTTGTGGACATATCCCCCTTTTTTACTGTTAATGAGTACGTGCCAGGGACTTATTTAAAGAGCTTCATAATGAGATTTTAAAAAATGGATTAAATATCTTTCATTTGGGCTGTTTGCGTTATAGTTTTAAGACCAGAGAAATACAAAAGGGTAGTCAGTTAATAAAAACTAAAGATAAACAAATGGCATCTAATATTTTAGGAAATTAGTGATGACTCGTTTGGTTTCAAAATGCCTGACAATGTCATCAATGCATCTGTTTTCTGTTTTTCAGCATCAGTTCTTCAAACTCTCAGCTATCACCAATAGCGGTTTAGCTTTTTGTCCTCTAAGTTGATCTCCATTCAAATCATGACTAGCAAACACAGCAGAAAATCCAAGCTTGGACATCTGTTATCTGGATATCTGCTTCCTGTATCAGAAGCCCAGAAATATTGTCTGTTGCCACAAGAGACCCGAAAACCTTTAGACTACCCAAAATGTTTTTTGACTGACAACTACAGCATGTACCTGAAACTCACAGCATGCACAAACAAATCACATCTGGTTTGTAAATGATACAGCAGGGTTCAAGCTTTGGATAACGTTCAGTAATAAAAAGCTCCCATTGCAAAATGTAATAATTAGGGATTTTTCAGAGTGGATATTGTAAGCAGATTATATTACCACTGGAAAGCATGAAACTAGCTGTCTCCCTTAGTTTCAGAGTTTATGCTCAGCTTAACTAACGGGCAAGTGGGTCTAGTAAAATATCTAAAATGCAGATGCGAGGATGGTACTCATGTTGCATGTTGCAGACAATTGTGCACAGGTTCATCCCCCAAACTGTGTTATTGCAAATACTGTTTTCTCTTACATTTTAGGACTGAAGTTTTTGTGAGCCATTCTGTTTCCATTGTGTATATATTCATAATAAGGATTGTATTTATAAAAAAAAAAGCCTATCAGGTATAAGACTTTGCACAACTTTCTCCACCCTGCAGCTCCTGCAGAGTACAGATGTCCGAACTGTTTTAAATTATGGCAGATATGCACCGTTTTACATCACACAGAGCCTGTAAAAGACAAAAAGATTGCACAACTATGTACAATTAGTGCTTTACCTAACCCAGTCAACGTGAGGCAACTGAGAAAACTTTCAGGTGTTTTTACAGTAAATCCCAAACTGTTAAAAGCAGCCAAAACACACAGTGATTACATTATGCTGTCTGTGAATGAAGAGAACGTGTGAAGCGGCTGAAATATATCGCATAATGCAGTGCCAGGTGAATAAATATTATATTACATGGATTTGTTAAAACTTTAATATCACCAGAAGATGCAGTTGTGTCCCAAGAAACAACAACTTGAAAGAAGCGGGTGATTTGAGGCTTTAATGATTAACGATTAACTATATATGTAAAAAAAAATTCAAATTAAATGTTCTGTATTTATATAGTGCTTTTATCCAAAGCGCTTTACAGTATGCATCACATTCACACACATGCACTGATGGCGGTAGCTGCCATGCAAGGCGCTTACCACAACCCATTAGGGGTTCGGTGTCATGCCCAAGGACACCTCGGCATGAACTCTACTTGGTAGAGGATCGAACCAGCAACCCTCAGGTTACAAGACTACTGCTCTACCTTGCCAAGCCACGCCGCCCATTTAATAATATAAATTATTATGATGCACTAAGCACCTGTTATCAGTATTACCTCAATGAAAAAGCAATAAAAGATACATTTTCCATCATTAAAATGATTTGAAATGACATGAGCATGTTATGAAAATCAAAGCCGTGTCAGTCATTCAGATTTCAGAGGACTGAGATTAGCTATGTTTTCCTATCTAAAGTTAATCTCTTTTAGTGCTAAGATGTATCAAATTCATAATTGACATCACCTAAATTTCATCAGTATAACAGAAAAGCAGTTTTACGTTCCATACATGACATCCAGCTGAAAATTGCCCAAACTTATTTTGCTCCCCTCACTTTGGAGTTGACGTAATTCAGGCCATTTGTAGCAGCGAAGCCTAATCCAGCCATTATTCATATTTCCATTGACTGAATCTGAATCTTCAGAGCTGAGGCCAGCGGTGTGACTATAAATCAGATGGACTGATTCTAGGAAAACACGCGTTTTCTGTTGGATTTTTCTGAAAATTCTTTAAAAAAAAAAATGCTGGATGCAGATGATTCTGCCTCAGGCATGGCAGACATCAATGCTTAGCATGCATTCCCTCCACCGCGGTCTAATTCATTTCTCTGGCCTGTCGCCTTGCTTTTGTGGGGCTTCTTCTATTCTTTGGGGGCCACAACCCCCCATGTGTGAGTAGTCAGGCAGGCCCCTTGTGGGTCACGGGAAGGGGCCCTCTGTTTAAACACAGTTGTGCGCTCCACCGGCACTAAGCATTCCTCAAGACACAAACAGGTGGTAGATTAAGCAGACGGTGACGGAGTGCCACCCCGGAGAAAAAGAAATATGTTTTGTTTATTCAATTTTTGTTTTTCATCACTGCCGTAGCTACGGAGACGGCTGACACAAAGGGATTATATTCTCGCCTGACACCCTCCTCTGCACACACGTACCCTCCCTCTCCCCGAGCCACAAGGAGGACAATGAATCAAAAGGGCCGCGTGTTTACCGACGCCATGGAATAGTGCTCAAAGGCAGGGCCTCCCAGCCTCCCTGGCCACCTCTCTGAACTCACCCAAGGGTAACAGGTCCCTGATCATTCACTCAGCTGATAACCAGAAGGGACAGGGGCCTCTGTGCTTTAATTAAGCAGGCTCTAATTTCATTAGCCCTGTTGTTGGTGGCACACAGTGTCAAGTCTCAGCACACCCAAAGAAGATCAACCCAGTGGGAAGTTTGGCTGTGAGGGAGGCTCAGTTGGCAGCCATTGTTGGAGTGCAGGATCATCTCACACGTCCTCTCGCACTCTGTCTGTCCAAACACTGCACCGTTTTGTAGGAGATTGTTTGACCCTGTGCTTCTATTTTCTGTCTGGGCGTCTATTTGGCTTAAACCGAGTGGCAGAAGGTGTGTGCGCCTGTGGATGTGTGTGTGTTTTTAAATATGTGGCATAGACTGAAAACATACTTGAAAGATAAAGAGAGAGGCAGACACTGACAGAGAGGCTGGGGCTGGATGCTGTAACCGAGTCTCCTCTACTGGGTTTATCATGGCAGCTGGGGCAGGAGAGGCCTGTCTCTGCTGGATTCTCACGCTGTGAAGTTGGATGAGGTTCTGGGAGCAGAAAAAAAAAGGACAGCTCATGAGGTCGGAAACACATCCCAATTCTCCTGGAGCTTTTTCCTGTAGCTATGAAGACAAATAGTGGCCCCTCCTTCTACCACGTCTCCCCCCCACCTCCTCACACACCCTTTATGTGTCTGGATGAAGGAGAGGGCAGCGGTGAATAGCAGGGCTGTGAGAGCTCGCTCTACTCAGACCAACAAACCTTCTTTCTTCTGAAATTGTGTGCAATTTGCTCACACCATGCATTGACTAACATACTTAAACACCCCACTCCTCCTTTCCTCTTCAGCCTTGGCAATGATTGGACGAGTGATGAGCACTGATAGCAATCATGTTACAAAAGCAAAGAAAGGCCAGCTTACTGTAGAATCAAGGAAATACAATTTAATTTTCAGTATTATTTGAGACCATTGTCTTCTGGATTAAATGAGTACTCACACTTTAGCACATTCCTAGCTAAACCTGCAGGACACATCTCTTAACATGCAGTGCTGTTAAGCTGTTTGCTTCTTCTTGCAATTACAATAGCGCAGTAATAGCTGTTTTTCTGGATGGAGAATCTGTGCAGGGAAACTTCTGCTAAGAGAAGTTTACCTAATTTCCTGGTATGAAAATGTCTGCCACAAGTGGTGCTCCAATAGTTACCAGGTTCAAGGTGATTTAGCCTCTGGCTAACAGTGCTCAGATTCATGACTTCAGTTTCACTTCAGATGGACCAATTTGAAAGAATTAATAATATGAGTAGCAGATGTGAAAATTTCTACTAAAACTTTACTTTTAGCTATTGAATACTGCAAAATATATAGATGAATATGGAAAGAAGAACCCCCAAATCTCCACATTAAACCAAGCTTTGCCACCTTCACAGCAATTTGTGCTTTCTTGAGGAAACTATTGTGATGACACGGTCTGACTGGGAATGTTATGGAAACGTTGCTGTAATGGAGAGTATGTTAACAACAAAGACATGTCAGAGATAAAAAGAGGAGGAGGTGACACACAGCAGATCTCTGGAACAGAAACTTTATTGGCATTTTAAATGCTGTTGTATACGTTTCTTAAGAAGACAGAGGTTGGTAGACATTTCCATACTTTTTATCAGATGCACCATCATAGGTCATCCGATGGGGTCATTTGGAATAAATCTGGATTAAATTTAGCTAAACAGTATATTCATTCATCAGTTCTTATTAAGTTAACTTTGAATTTTTACAGCCCTCACTTGTTGTTTAAGTTTCTGTTAACTTCCATTAAATTAAATTCGGTTCAGACCTACTGTAATTATATAGCCCCAGTTATACAGTGCAGTTATAATCTAATCAAATCAAACTGATTATATAATCCACTTTGGTCCATTTTATAATAATTGTGTTCATAAAAAACCAACTGATAAAGAAAAAATGCCCAAGGAGACCAGTCAGTCAGTCAGTCATTTTCTGTACCGCTTGTTCCCATTAGGGGTCGCGGGGTGAGCTGGAGCCTATCCAAGCAGTGTTTCAGGTGAAAGGCAGGGTACACCCTGGACAGGTCACCAGTCCATCGCAGGGCCAAGGAGACCAATGTATGTAAAATGTATTAAATCTTCCCTGTGATTCAGTTTCCCATCCTGGGCATGCAGAAGGTGATAGTGGAGAGGAAAATGCCCCTTTTAACAGGAAGAAAAGCCTCTAGCAGAACCAGGAAGGGTTGCCCTTTGCCTTGAGTGGTCAGGGTGGTAGGGACCGGAAAGAGGGGTCCAGAAGCACTGTCACTCAGGAACACCTGCTGAGAAAGAAAAAGACAAGTTAATGATAGGAACATATTTTTATAAAGGGAGAGTAAGATGTTTAAGGAGTGTTTGAATATTTAAACAGTAGATGTGTGAAAAAATTTATCTAATTAATTACAGGCTTTGTAATTAATTAATTCCTAATTATTGCACTTTAATCGCATAACAATATTTGCCCCAAATGGATTTTAGTGGAAGTCTTAAGAAAATAATAGACACAGACATTCATATAATAAACTCAAGTTCTAGTAGTGTCTGGAAAAATGCATTTAATTGCATTTCAATTGAAAACAGTAGAAAAGAAATAGAAAACATGCCTGGCCAAAACATAGTATGTTGGCCTTAAGTGTCATTTTAAGTACGTTACCTGTTTTCTGATTAAGAGTCCAGAACATTTTACAGTACTTTTAACTTTTAATGTTGTTTTTTTTTATTCTTCACACTCTTCATTAATAGGCATTCATTTATGACGGTAAGCTAGGGCAGGATCAACCGGTGTCAGCTTTGCGTGTTTCAATTTCTGTCTTCACTTCACACTAGCAGAGGAGATCCTCTCCTGCTCTGACTGCAGATGTGAGTGCTTTTGGACTGGGGAGGGGCCTCCAGCAGCACCAGCGGCTCATTGAGAAGAAGTGAACTATATGTGCTTTCACGTCAGTCTCCAAAAGTCCCCAAAACACCAGATGAAGTCGCTAGAATTGTTGCTAGAGGCGTCTGAAAACTTGTTCAATATAGTGCCATTGTTGCTAAGTAAAACCAAGCTCTGCGTGTCCACCAGTCTAATTGGTGTACCAGAACCCTCATGCACTGAAAAACGTCCTGCATTGTTTGGAATTCAAACTGCAATTAAAAGCATTCATTTTTTAATGCGTTAATCTTTTTGTAATAATTAAGCAAAATTAATGAGTTAAAGTCCCACCCCTAATAAACAAAAAATTCAATCATCCAGGCCTTTATGTCTTTAATATATCTTCTCTGTTTGTTGTCATCAGTCTTCATGGCAAAGTATAACTGAGTATAATCTGTATTGCAATTGATATTTATGCCACGCAGTCTAAAAATATAAGCATGTGAAAAGTGAAAAGCATAGATCCAAGTCGAGAACCCTGAGGAACTCCATGATTTACTCTGTTGTGGGGGAAGGGGACAAACTGGAATCTTTTATATAAATATGGTTTAAACCAACCTTATATGGTTCCTTTAATGCCAATGTCATATTCAAGCCTCTGTAACATAATATTTACTAAAAATATTTATTGATGGTATTGAATGTCACACTGAGATCCCACAGGACAAATATGGAAAGAAGTCCATCATCTTAGGCCATGAGGAGGTCATTGGTAACTTTCACCAGTGTTGTTTCTGTGCTATGATGTGCTCTGAACCCTAAATGAAACTTTTCATATAATTTCAAATGGGTACATGACTATAGTGGTTCATAGTATCATTGGTCTATAGCTCATGCAGGTAATCACACTTTTGTTTTCTTTTCTACCAGCTGTCCAAGTGCACGTTCTAAAGGGAGATAAGGCGGGCGAGTGGTGGAAGTTCACCGTCAACATAATTTCTGTTTACAAACAAGGAGAGAACCGCATCCGCCGTGGAGACCAGCTGCTGTGGGTGCGTGCCAAAGACGTGGCCTGCAAATGCCCTAAGATCAAACCAGGAAGGAAGTACCTACTCCTGGGTTCAGACGATGACTCCCCTGGACAGAGCGGTGTCGTTGCCGACAAGGGAAGCCTGCTTATCCCTTGGAAGGACCTGTGGGGCCGTCGGCTTAGGAAGTTTCAACAGCGTGACAAGAGGGGAAAATGCTAAAAGCAGCTCTAAGAGGAAAGGAAGAATTTGATGGAAAGGTGGTGGGAAAATAATGCTTCCACCTGGATTCAAGAAAGGAGAAGGAAAATATGGATGAAAAAATTAACTGGAAGAATTTAAAATAGTGGGACGCAGGTGAGGAGTAGGAGAAATGGGGGAATGACTGAGTGCTGCTGCTCTGAACTGGAGCGAAGAGATTAGTATCTTTTTAGGAACTTTTTGTGAAGGAGCTCATTCCACAGTTGTTTTACTTTATTTCAAGGTGATTTTTTTTGTTGTGTAATTGCAGAGTTTGCACCTAATTTTCCAGAAATGTCTCATCCCAATCATTTTACCCCTGTTTATTAAAGTCTCACGCTGAACCGCAATACATCGTCTGTATCAGCCTTTTGTCTCTTCCGAGGATCTTCAAAGGCATTAAGGGACCGTACCCATGTGTGTTAGATGTTCCTTGAAATATGCCAAAATTTATACAAGTTAAGCTGAAATTGTGAACTTGTCCTCAACAGTGGTCTCAAGAGTGCCATGTTTCTATGGGATCCTTGCTCATATGTAATTTACCTTATTATGTTCAACAAAATGCCATCACATCCACGTTCATCTCTTTTCAATATCTACATTATGTTGTGGTTGTGACCTCTGCAATGTAAAGTAACCGTATGTGCATACATAAACATTATTTTTGTTCGTAGGTGATGATCAGCTAGATGTAGAGTAGACTTGTCAACCATGCACTTATTTTTAACTAGTCAGAAGTTTTAGAGCATATGAGATATGTTCACATTTGTAGAGTGGCATCCAAAAGAAAAAAAAAAGAACTTGTAGTATTTGATGTAAAAAAAAAAAGTTGTAAAGCTGGTGTAAAACCCTGCTTTGATGCATTGATGCATTGATGGATATTTCTTGCCCCAAATTAGTGATTTGATTTGTGTGCAAATGATAGAACTGATGAAGTTAAGCATTTTGTTCCATAAAAAAAAGACCAGAATATGAAGCAAACCTCATCCCACCTTTTTACTGTAGCTGACTGGCTAATGATGATGAATTATGCACATTTAATTTGTATACAGTATTCAGTGTTGTGTGGGAAAAACAAAAAAACTGTGGAGTGATAAAATATCACAGATGTTTATTGTGCAGTGAAATCAGCACAATGTGTCAAATGTCCATCGCCTCAAAGAGACTATTTGAGGACGGATAATCTATTATCAATACTTGGTACTCGATGAAAACAGCATGTCTGATTGTCTGTATTTTATATAGCTGTATAGTATTACTTTGTTTTCTTTGTTTAAACATTAACCAGATTTATATACATGTCAACTTAACCACAGTTTTAAATACTAGTAGTAAAAATTCAAATAAAATGAACCCATTAGGCCACTTTTAGACAAATACATGCGCACAGACACTAAAAACACACAGGAACACCCTAGTACTCTGTGTATCATACTGTATGTATGTGTACAAATTCTCTTCAATCACAACTGCCCCCAAAACATTTCCAGCTGTTTTGCAGGTGTTTGCAGAAAGGTACTCTCTACCAGACTGTTTGTTTTCCACAAATATCTCAACATAAATATAAATAATTTTCTGCTTGTGTTTATACGTCGACTTGTAAATGCTGTTTAGGAGCATGTTCACTGCAAAGGTTGTGTAATGTCTTGTAATACTAATATATTATGTTTATCACAAATGAATATATTTAATGACACATGAAATAATGTGCCTTTTTGTGGTGTTTATTGGGTTTTTTTCTGTTTTTGTTTTTTTTACTTTTGCATTTGATTGTAGATGGCTGTAATAATAAAGAATTACTGACAAGCGGTTGGCTATTGGACAGCCTGATGAAAGTGAAAATCCATTTATTTAAAATAAAGCAGTCTTAAAATGCACAGTGCATGAAGACAGTTTCAGCTGAATCTCCAATTTTAGTCCTCATTTACTTCAATAAAAAAAAGGGGGGGGGGGGTTCTTGCAACAGGTCAGCTAAAGATATGTCTATTCACCTAAAAAAAAACATCTGTTTTAAAACAACATATGTTGTATTTAATAGGGATGCACCAATACCAGTATCATGTACCAGTCTGATACCATGTGCGAGTACTCGTACTCGGAATTAATAAAAGTGCTCCGAAACTACAAAACCGTTACCAACGTGAAAAAACTAGCGCTGTCATAGTTAACACGTTAATGTGAAGAGCTTAATCCGTGTAATTAACACGCATTTAAAAAAAAGAAATGCATTAACACATAAACCACTAAACCAAGTCAGAAGTATGAGGCAGACAACCATGTTAGCAAACGTGACATCATAGCTTTATTATAATTATAGTCATTACTAGCTGACCACACATCAGCCCTACTTTCCCAGCTCAAGACGTTAACAAATTGGATGGAGTCCAAATAACCGTTGCTAGCCACCACAGCAGACTGTCATCACTGGAAGAAAATGCTGACAGTTTACCCGTAGCTGAAGGAGGTAGAAACTTTATGCACTCAGCTTCAAACTGATAACAGGAAGCTAAAGGCTAAGCTAACTGACCTGGAGGGGAGAAGCAGAAGCTTCAACACCTCCCCCTGATTGGGCTCCCCAAGGGAAATTGAAGGTCCACAAACTCCACATTTCTTTTCGAAAATTCTGTAGGAGGCCGTAAGGAAACCATCTCTTTCTAACTCAAATTGGACCGGGCTTACCGCAGCGTGACCCTCAAACCAAAGCCGCGACTTAATATACCTCTAGCTTCCAACACTTCCAGAGAAGGGAACGGCTGGTCCAGGAGGCTGGGAGGAGAAGTACGCTGCTTAACCACTTTTAACCACTCAGTCATCGCATCTGGTTCACCCTCCTTACCAGTGAACTGTAACAAGATTTATTAATACTTGTATTGGTACTCGGTCTCGGCAAGTACTCAAAAGTATTTGTACTTGTATTCGGTTTCTAAAAATGTGGCATTGGTGCATCCCTAGTATTCAATAAGTAATTCTGCCTACAACACGCAACATTGTATATTTATTGACAACCTATCCAGAGTATATCTTGCCTATGGTAACAGCTGGAATAAGCTCTACCCCCCTTGTGACCTAGCATTGGAATAAATGGGTACAAGATGGATGGATCTTTTGTCTGATCCTGGCCTGCATCGGTGGCTGCATCTAAAGTAGTGTATGTTTCTTCTGCTAGAGGTTCACTCAGATATCACGATAAATCATTCAAATCTGATGGCAGGAACATATCTCAAAAAGTTGGAAAAGAGACAACGAAATGTTGGAAATGTCACTTGCACAAATCAGAAACTGGAATAACATTTGAAAACATTTGAAAAAAAATTAGCTCAATTGGCAACAGGTCAGTGACATAATTGGGACTAAAATGAATATTTTACAAAGGCAGGCTCTCAGATGAAATGAGCAGGGATCTATGCCAAAGTCATAAGATTGTGGAACAATGTCAGTAAAACAATCCTCAATGTAAAACTGCAAAGACTTGAGATCCCACCATCTACAGTGTATATCATATAAAAAGGATTCAGAGAATCAGAAGGAATCTCTGTGTGCATAGGACAAGGCCAAAGGTCAAAACTGGAAGCTTGTGATCTTCAGGCCCTCAAGCTGCACATTAGTAAAAACTAACAGGGAGGCTGTGGATGCAAATGCAACACAATGAGTCAGGAATAAAAAGGAGGACCAAGCTTTATTATTTTTTCCAGGTAAGGTCAGGTGGCTCGATCAATAACTATTGTGGGTACAGGTTGGTATCGAACCCCAATCTCCCGCTTGCCAGGTAAACAGGTTTTCCTTTGGGCCAACAAGACTGACAGAATTGCTGAGTGAACAGAAGTTAAGGAGATGACAACAGGATGATGTGAAACTGTTCGAAGCGGGGGAGACTCACTGCGAATACCTGTCCTTTCAGACATGATTCAGGTCGATCCAGAGATTGAACAGAGCTGAGACGAAAAGCGAAGTCAGAAACAGGCAAGGTCGGTACCGGGGAATCAGAGACGAGTTCTGGACAGGGGCTGAGCTGAAAGGCGGTGGTCAGGAGCAGGCAGAGTAAGCAACAAGGAATCCGTCCGGAGATCACCGCTGAAGAGTCAGGCATGGACGCAAAGACAATCTGGCAACTTTGGTGTGAAACAGGACAGGTTATATAGGAACACTAATTGGTAATTGGCAGGTGGCACCAGCAGGGTTGAGCTAATAAGGGAGTGGTAGAGCTGGAAGCCACGGCTGAGTGTGACAAAAAACAAGCATAATTCTCTACTGAAAATCAATTCATGGGCTCAAGAACACTTCCAGAATTTACAGTCTGTGAAATCCACAAATTCAGGTTAAAGCTTTATCATGCAAAGTAGCTATTAGTGAATACCATCCAGAAACGTCACTTTCTTATCTGGACCAAAGCTCATTTAAAATGGTCTGAGGCAAAGTTATTAGCAGACAACTGAAAAGTCTACTTTACGCTCTATTACATGATTAATATATGAGATCTGCAAAATCATTACTTTTCTTCTGAAACGCTACAGCACGCTCTAACAGCATCTTATCAAGTGAGACAGTAAGTACAGTAACTACAGTAATGGATGTTTACTTTTATTGGGCTATTACGCTGTTGATCTGTTCATATTTATTTATGTAAAAAGCCTGTTGCCTTGTTTTTAAAACATATGGCCTCTCTAAACTGAAGTTGTCAGTGTGACATCTAAAATGTAAAGCAAACAGTAAAGCCTTAGCAGCAAATGAATTAAAACATCAGCCACTGCCAAAACAACTTCCATCAGGTCCCCCAGATAGTCATTCGTGTTGGATCCTGTGTCTCCATAAACTTTACAGACAATAAGGACCAGCCATAAGATTGCCAAAATGCAGGCATATTGCTAAAAGGGTGATATCACCAATGAGTATAATCCAAACCACAGATGTTATTGTTGTAGCTGGAAGGTTTTAGGAATCAGTGGAAACCCTTAACTTAGACCTGTGGGAGTTTTACACAAAAACACACACAATTCCGAACCCGTTAAAAACAAGAGTCCATCTGTCTTGGCTTGTGTGTGGGGTATTGATATACTGCTTCTGCAATGCCCAGTCCAAATCAGTCCAAAGGGACCAACCAATTATGCAGACAGTGCTGAAAGTTTAAGCTGTGTTCTCCATTAACGTAAACCCACCAGGAGACGAAGAAACCACTCGAACTATAGCTGAAAGGAAGAGAGAATGCAGGGGATGAGGAGGTCGATGGATTATTGAGGTTTTACTATTAAAAGTATGTTTAATGTGGCTGTTTAAGCTTCTTGGTATTTTTAACAAAGAGTTCAAGCATGAGGTCGAAATAATAAACAAAACTACTATGAGACTGATTTTTTTTTCTGAATTAGGAGGGATCAGAGATGTGTGTAAACTTCCCTTTCAGTATGAGCAAAGATGAAGCTGGAACAACAAACACAAACATGATACGATCATTGTTTTTTTGGCATCCATTGCTGCTCAAAGTAGACTTGATGTTGCGATTGGGTTTCCACCAGTAGCACCAGCTTGGAACTTTCCACACAGATGGGTCCCCCCCCAGTCATACTGCTACCATTGTCCTTGTTGGAAAACAAAGCCAGGCTGGGCGGCTCTGACACATCAGCAACATGCTGAGGTTGTCCTTGCTGCGGTGGCAGGGTGGCCCTCTGCCCTTCAATTGTGCTCCACACTGACAGCTGCCAGGAAATGGAAACAGCGAGCGGCTGAGCAAAATGGCTCAAACTCCCCCGGCATACACTCTATATGTCTGCTGGTGATATCAGGATGGAAAAGGCCCTGATTTCTTTGTCAGATTTCACCCATAAAAACAGTCAGAAGATCTAGATTTATTGCCTTTTCCTTATTGTTCCTTGCTCTCTTGTTTTTCTCTTAAAGGTAACCGGTAATGGTCATGTCTGCGATGCTTATACATTGCACAAGAGATTATGTGACTTTCATGCATGAAGTTGCATTTCACAGCTCTATGGAGACACTTGTAGTTTACTCCAAGGTCCTTAGACCTAAGTTGTCTCAGTCTCAATTGCTACAAAGAAGTACAAACAAGTAAAGAAACAGCTTATAAGACATAAATACTGTGCAAGTTTTGGATAAATTCACAAAGTAATAAATCTATGGGCAATTCTAAAGCCTGTAGAAATAGACATGAGTAATATAACCACCATCGTGGGACAGGAAGCATCCCTAGCAGCCTTAATCCGATTCACAGACCCTTTTCAGAAGGCCTGACAGAGGATCCTAAAGGAAAAAAAGAGAAAAGCGGGTATTCAAATAGTCAGTTAGCAATCTAATTAGAAAGTAATTACAGTGTATTGGCAAGACGTTCATTCACTTCAGTGAAATAAACTATGTTTTAATGACTGGATGGTTTCATTGCACAGAATTGCAATTTACCTCTGGGATTAATAAAGTATCATTCATTCATTCATTCATTCATTCATTCATTCATTCATTCATTCATTCATTCATTCATTCATTCATTCATTCA
>JBAMHW010000023.1:5524548-5536205 GCA_037177495.1 Rhadinocentrus ornatus | reverse complement strand
ATAGATATATATATAGATATATATATAATCGGGATTGAAAATTTTAATCATTGCCCAGCACACACACACACACAATCAGCTCAATAGCACAAGATCCAGGCCATTAACAGCTAAAACCAGCCACTGAGCCGACAACCTGCTCCGATAAAAAGCTGGCCAAAGAAGAAAATTCAGACCATAGACATTAGAACACAGAATCTGTTCATGTCCTGCTTTATATTACATGCAAATAAGGAGGACAAGTGAGCAGATGTTTTCATTTCAATATTACTTTTATACTTACTTTAAGTTCAGAGACAGTTATTAGTATTGGGAGTTCGTGTTTGTACAAAATGGGGTATAGGTGGGTGGGGCGAGTGTAAATGAAGCTTTGTTTGTATGTGTGCGATTGTGTGTGAACAATTATAAGGTGTGCCTTTTAATTTTTTTGTTATATTTTTTATGTGTGAAGGCTTTTAAATTTTATATTCAATATGCATGATTTATTTTTATTTATATTTAGAGAACTTTGTGTTGCCTTGAGCATGAAAAGTGCCCTATAAATAAAAAATAAACAAATATCCAAACTCCACAAATACACCAGGAAGATGGCCTCAAGGGATGAAGTGTTTAGTGAATGTCTCAGGGAATAGACACTGGAGGAGAGGAAGCAGGAAGGAAAACCCAACATGGGATGCACCACAAACAGATACTACAAACCAGGTACTTTGTGGCCATAACCTCATAGCCAGCATAGTATACAGGCATATCTGTGCATATAAACTAGATACCCCTGGGTCAAAATATGAAACACCCATATCGTGGTGGAGAATGACTGAGATAAGCTGATGATACTGTAAGAATACACAGGGTAAAGCATCTAAGGCACTATTCCTCCATAGTATTTTTTTTTCCCTGTTACTTTTCCCACAATATTTTCCATCAAGGTCAAAGAAAATGTTTAGAAAAAAATGTAAGGGGTAATTTTTTCTAATCTGTTGCGTATGCTCATGTGTGTTCACCCGTTAGGCCAATAAAAATATCAGTATTAATAATTTCTACGAATGATTTGCAATACTATTAGTGAGGTTGAAGTCATTTAATAGTGGAACATTGAGTTTGATTTGTCTTTTTTCCCCACATTTATACCTTGTAAGCTCTGAACTGGACAGCAAACAAGGGAAAATGCCCATCATGGCAGAAGCAACAAGAGATCCAGGTCTCTTGAAGACATTTAATGGAGGTGAAACAAACAGAAACTGTGGACCTGGAGATGACATCACCGGCCCAGCAGGGACTGCTGCCAGACGTTCATTGTAGGAAAAGATCTTGGCAAGGGGAACATGTACACTGCAATCCTCTTTTATTGCTATTTACCTCTTTGCCAAGCTTTGTCGATAGCACATAGTTTCACAAGATGAATGTGAAAGTGAAAAAACTCTCCAGCCTTTCACCCAGGTTTCAGCTCCACAGAACTGTTTGTTTCTAGCTGTCCTGAAACCAAAGCTTTTTTTCTGTATATACAGGATATATACAGGCATGCAAGTTTCGCTTTTAGCCCTGGTTATTTCATTATGCAGCCAAAGAAGTGCAGCAGCATCAAAACAGAGAGTTCAAGCGGTCTGACCCACGACTGAACAACACTCAGCTACCCCACACTTTTTCTAAATATGTACACAAGTGCACAGGAGAGAACCTGTGAGCCCAGAGGTGGCCGGGTTGGCCATCTCTGCTACATCCGCAGATCATAAATCCACCATTCGACAGGCAGGCTGAGCCGAAACGTTTAGAAACCATGGGTCGTGTAATTTATGGATCAATGTAACCTCTGGAGTTTAAAAATAACGAGAACAAATCTTTGCTGGAAGGGATTCTGCACCTCTGCACTGAGCTGATACCTTTAAACTACTTTGAAAATATTTCATCTTCTCACCAGGAAAGTGTGCATTAAAAAAAAAAAGAAGAGTTATGTTGTCAAAGCAGCCAGCCTTAATGTTTCATTGAAATACTAAAATGGTGCTGGTGTTATGCTAGATTCTAGCTGCTGAAAACAGATGGGGTTTAATAAGAAGTCTTATTACTGGAATATTCTGTTAACAGCTTCTGTCACCACTAAAACCAAAAAATTTCCTTCTGACTTCTTCATATAAGCTGTTTAGATAGAAAATTACTCTTTCCTTACAAGAACTTCCTCTAACGACCTGATCCAACTCCGACTGGCTATCCTGCAGCCCGCACCTGCAGGACGAAGGGAAGTGCCAATAATTCACACTGTGGTAGATCCCAGCTCAGGCCTTTCTGGTTGATGCCTAGCTGCACATCAAGGGTTTACGCTGGTGATGGAAGCCGACACTTCCTCACTGAGCCTCACATTTAATGGAGTGCAAAGTTCCTTTCAATATTTCTACAGGTGTCAGGGACAAGGAGGCTGAAGCACAGGGGTCTTCTTTTAGTGGAAAACCTCGTAAAATCTTCTTTTCCATAAGGACAGATATTAGAAATAGATCAAAGACTTTAACTCTTAAAAAATAGTGTGAAAGCAAATTAGAAGCCAATTCCGTTTATCTATTTTCTTCTGTTTATCCAAGGTCGGGTCATGGAGGCAACACAAGTAACACTCTTCAACTTTAGTAGGAAATTATTGGCCTAAAATGATAAAACAATACTGGTTTGTTAAGTTTAGGGCTGAAATGATTCCTCACAGATAGTTATAATGTGCTGTGTGACATTTGTAGAAGGCTAAATGTTACAATAAAGAGAAACTAGAGAAAACAATTTAGAGCAATAACAGAGGAAACAAGAAATGTTTTCAATCTGTGACCATTTCAAACAATGAAAAGTGAAATGATGTCCCGTGTAGCCATAGTAAAGCTGAATTAGCTTACCCCAGTAGCAACCAGTTTGTTTGTAGTTGTGACCTGTGCTCTTAAAGAACATATGTTAGCAAAAATAAATAAATAAATAAATAAAATTTGGCCAGTTGATGTAGAGACTTATTTCTTTTTTTACTTCAAATTTTTTTTTAACCAAAAAATGCAGCTTATGCGACAGACAGTGCATACACTCGGTTAAATTGTCACCAAGGCTTCACCATAATGGTGTTTTCATCTCCAGCTTCCCATCAGAGCAACTTCATTGTTGTTATGTTTAAAGTCATCCTGTTGTCTGTTGATGTGAACTAATATTCCCAGTCATTTTTAATTACAACCAAAACCTAAACACAAACATTCCTAAAGGCAATTTTATCAGACAACAACGCAATCAGTGACTGCTGGTTAATATCTAGTTTTAACTTTTATTTCATGGTCAATTTCGGATTCACAGCTGATAACAGAAAAAAGAAAACCAGGGTTTCAGTTACATTAAAATACTGTATGAAAGCAGAAGATAGAAGAGAAAGAAGCAGGTCCTAACTTGCTGAAAACAGCTTGAAATACAACAATTTTTAAAAAGTTAGGATGATGTGTGAATTGTAAACAAAAACACAAAGCAATCTAGCAAATCTCACAAACCTGTGTTTTATTCCCCGTAGAACATAAACAGCATATCAAATGTAAAATGGAGACATTTTACCATTTAATGGAAAATATTTTCATCTAGAATTTTATGGCAGCACCACATCTCAAAAAAGGCCGGAAAATATTATTTGTACAAATAAAAAACAACTGGAGGAGCATTTGACAACTAATTAGGTTAACTGGCAATAATTCAGTGACTTGACTTGGTATAAAAGTAATGTTTCAGAGAAGCAGAGCATATCAGATGTAAAGTCGGACAGAGGCTCACCAGTCAGTGACAAACTGTGTCTAAAAATGTGGAACAACTTAAGTAAAAGGTTTTGCAGTGTAAAATTGTGAAGATTCAAGATTACATCATCTGCACTGTCTAGTATAATATCATCAGAAGATTGCAAGAAAAAGGAGGAATCTCTGTGCGCATGAGACATGGCTAAGGTCAAAAACTGGATGCTCGTGAATTCATAGACAGTGATACCTCACGGCATTCCACAAATGCAGGTTAAAGCTGTATTGTGCAAAAAAAGAAGCCATATATGAACATGATCACAAAACACTGCTGTCTTTTCTGGACCAAAGCTCATTTAAAAAATTCTGAGGCAAAGCAGGAAAATGTTCTGTGGTCAGATTAATCCATTTTTTTATTCTATCTAAAAACCATGGACCATATCCTGTGGACTAAAGAGAAAACAGACCATCCAGCTTGTTATCAGTGGACAGTTCAATTATGTTCTATTGTGAAAAAAATATGGGTTCATGAGATTTGCAAATCATTGCATTCTGTTTTTTATTGACATTTTCACAGCATCCCAACTTTTTTGGAATCGAGGTTGTAGGTAGAGAACACATAACTGGTGTTCTAGAGTGCTATCATCAACATAATGATAGCAAATATTTATAGAGAATATGTTTTTTGGCCATTTAACAGGTCCTAATTGCAGCAAAGAAAAGCTTACACATTGCTTTAAGGCAAGACAAGTTTTATTTGTATATCAGAATTCAACAACAGGGTGATTCAAAGTACTTTACAGAATACAAGAGGCTAAATTTAACATTAAAAACCAAAGAAAAAGGAAAAGGAAAGAACATTGGATAAAAACAGTATTACAGTTTTTCTCAGTCCCTTTGTTCATTTCTGACATTAGACTTTACATTTGCACAGCAGTTTGTGGATAACCCGAAAAAGTGTGTCACTTGCTACAAATAGATAGTTAATTCCTCAAAAGCAAGTATTTATGTCAATGAAACTGTCAGAGCCATCAAAATGAAAAGTCCTGTCACCACTGAGTACGATCTAGGTACACAAACGCTTAGTTGGGATCCTGAAAGTGTAATCTGTAAGTGTTTTTGAATACAAAAAAGTCATATCTCGGAGACACTGGCTAAAAACGCCCAAGACAGCACTACACACAAGATCAGGGGTGTCCAACGTCGGTCCTCGAGAGCCACAGTTCTGCAGGTTTACCATGTCTCCCTGCTCCAACGCACCTGACTTAAACTAATAAGATCCTTGGAGGCTGTTTGATCCATTTCGTTTGAGTCAGGTGTACTGGAGCAAGGAAACTTGGAAAATCTGTAGGATTGTGGCTCTCGAGGACCGATGTTGGCCACCCCTGGACTAGATGTAAAGCCATTTGAACACTATGGTAAAGTTACATACATACATACATACATAATAGTAGTGCAACTAAATACATGACAGAATACATTTTTCCCACATTTACACTTCATACAATGTTTGCCATCTTACAGTAATTTGTTCACAGCATTATGCAATGTATGTTATAATGTATGTATGTTACTGAACATACTAAATCACTCCTGTGCATCAAGACTTTCCTGTCTGTCTGGTCGCATATTGTCATCGCCGTCACATCGGATACCATCCCTTGCGATGCAGCAAGGAAAGTATCTCCTCAAGTGGCAAAGCTCTGCAGGACTCTTATGTGATCTCGTTGCATTCTGCACCCATGGCTACTTGGACAGCCGTTTGTATGTGGACACTGGTCGTACACCTTCCACCTCCGGGCAGAAAAACAAACCTCTATTGGATTTAGTGAAAGCTGAGGGTCATCTGAGAGCCGTTGTTCAATATAGTAGACATTCCAGGAAAAAATTACAAAGAAATGTTTCTGCTTGACAGATCATGAAAACTAGTTTAACATTTTTGTATGCAATGACTAAAGCAACGAAATTAGGACTATTCATTTTATGGGGGATTCACTATTCTGCAGTTGTAAGTATAGTTCATTTTGACTGATACGAACAAAGCAAATAATAATGTCATGAAATAATTGGATGAAAGAAAATACTTCATGTCCAAAAGCACTTGCAACGTGATCAATGCAACGAGAAATGCTCCTCTGATGTGCACACACGACTAATTGTTGTGGAGTTTGAACTAATAGTTATGAGAATGTAAATTCTGGTGAGAGAAATGCACCAAAGCCACTGAGAAAAACTGTATAACATGATTAAGTTTCCTTTATAAAGAATTTTTTTTTCTTTAAAAACTGTTTAAACATGCACTAAAATGCATTTATTGATTCAGTGCTTTTGACAAGAATCTAATTAATTTTGTTTGTAATTTCTGGGGAAAAAAATGCAATTTAAGTGACCTGCCTTTCCATCCTAACTATTTCTTACCTTATGACTCAGTTAATCAATGGAGGAATCAATAGACTACTATATTAGCTAAAGAACCATTTTGTATAGCCCTATTTTAAGTTATAAGACACATTTGCCCTCATTCTCCCCCCAGAATCATGTGTCCTCTGATACCAAAGACCACAACCTTAACTAAACAATGACTGAATGCAGACAGATCACTGTTCTTATGCTAGCACTCAGTTCGGTGGTTCACACAAGAAGCTTTCAATGTGGTAGGTGTTGTTGTGTTTAAAGTCGCTAAGGAACAATCTAGCTGCGTTTCTCCAACCACATACAGCTGTCATCATCCCCATTCACAAGGCCAAGATGAGCAGGAAAACACTAATCATGTCATCACTGCTCTGGATTGGAGCGAGAGCTCCATTTACCAAGATAGCAGCTTGTAATTACTCTGTCCTCCGAGGCTGTGGGGTTGTGGTGGGCCTGGCCATCGCCAAGAAAAGCAGTGGAGGAGCTGATAAACTTAAACTTACATCTTGCATTCTATTGCAGTGTTTTTGCTGCACCGGACTGCTGCTGCTCCATTAAAAAGATCGTCACTAGTCGAAGCTGTTAATGACAATTTTATACGTCCAAATCCCTCAAAGAGCTCTGCACACACACAGCATAAACACACAAATGGAAACAAGGTGCCAACATACATTTTCTGTCTGCAGTTTGCTAGGACCATGCGAACACACAAACAAAAAGACATGCATGCTGTCAGCGTTATGTCTACACACTTAAATCTAAAGGACTTTGAAGTTCTCTCCGCCATAACTCCAAGCTGTCTACCCGTTGTTTTTATGAAAAAATATGTCAACAAGAGTCAACAACCATGAAAGTACATGATCAAAACAGAAAAGATAATGACGACACTAATATGGCATTGTGTTTATCTTGATCCCTATCATGGCTTTGTTTTCAGGGATGCTCCAACTTGCCAGCTGGCACTAAACACTTCATTGCAAAACAAATCTGAGAGTGATGACGGCAGGCTTTTACTGCCATTTATCACCAGGTGAATGTGGTGTTATAGTTCAGTGAAAAATACAAAATGGTGCATGGGATCTGCTGTAGGTCAGGGAAACACGAAGGTTTTTCTAGCTCATGGTTGATGAGACATTTCAGTCTGGAGTGAAGTGATGAAGTGATTGACATCTATCCAGCCAATGAAGAATTTTCTCCAGTTGCTCCAGTTGCCTCTATACTCGGTGAGGTTTTTCTCTTTCCTTCAGTGGGTTATGCTCTACTTTGCCTATAAAACAGGGGGCAAAGATGACCTTTTCACATAGAAAACAACATGAAATGTAAAATAGGAGAAAATGTTTTTGCAAACATTAAAGCATGTAAACCTTTTCCAGTTCAGGACTGGCTCGTTAAATCATGTCTCTAACTGAATATTGTAAAACTGTGTTTATAGTTACAAAGACTAATGTCTTTCCAAGAGTTGAGGAGCTTGACATCGCTGGATTTTTAAAGACACCATATCTTGATGCAGAAACACTGAAAAACACAAGTTAATTGCCTCTACCAAACTTTAAATAGACAAAGCCATCTTAGTCAGTTTCACAAAAATAAATTGTGTTTGGTGTTTTTATTTTTTATCATTAATGCTTTTGGCAGTACATTGTATACCACAGGAAAGCCTGTGTATTTTCTTTTAAATGGTGCCACAGTAGTAAGTAAAACATGTTTGTGTGGTGAAAAACCAAGCTGAGTTTGTAGATTTTACACAAAAAACTTCCAAATCTTCTTGGCCAATGCCAGATATTGTCTTCTTCTTCTTCTTCTTTTTCTTCTGAAGTTGTTTTTTTTTGGTGGTTGGCAAACAACGTTAATGTGTTGGATTCTTTCCACCAACCAATAAGGAGTGTGGGTCAAGACAGAAAGGCCAAACCGTTCATCCATTATGCATTATTGATTTTTCTTACTCTCCTTGAGACAGACATCATGTTTATTTTTAACAGATGTGTATTGACTTGTGCACTACAAATTTAATAGATAAATAAATAAAAGCAGACTCATAATGAAATAATGAATTGTCAAGTTAACTTAACGTGGGCTACACAAGAGTTTATACCAGAGCAAAGCTTCAAACCTTGACCCAATGCTGTTCAAAACTCTTAGAATGCTCTGATTTATAAATGAAATAAAGGATCCATCCATCCATTTTCTGTACCGCTTGTTCCCAGTAGGGGTCACGGGGTGAGCTGGAGCCTATCCCAGCAGTGTTTCAGGTGAAGGCAGGGTACACCCTGGACAGGTCACCAGTCCATCGCAGGAAATAAAGGATATAGCTGTTAAATAAAAACATTCCCTGTTTATACCTTGTAAGTGTACATATTGGACCAGTGGTTCCCAACCCGGGGTTCCCAAAGAGCACAGGGGGTCCCCGAGGCTTTGAACATTGGAACCATTGTTATTAATGTCCACAAATTGTCCCTATTTTAATGAATAAAAGTAAGGCTGCATGTAGTTTATTTAACTTTACCTTTATCAAAGGACAGTACTACATTACACTGTGTGCACAATTATTAGGCAAGTGATTATTTTGATCATATTAGCATTTTATCCATAATTTCCAACTCCAAGCTGTATGAACTTGAATGCTTATTGGATGAAATGCATATCAGGTGATGTGTATTTGTGTAACGAGGGAGGGTGTGGCCGAAGGAGATCAACACCCTATATCAAGGTGTGCATAATAATTAGGCACATTCTTCTCCTCAGGAAAAATGGGCCCAAAAAGAGATTTAACTGACTGTGAAAAATCAAAAATTGTAAAAAGTCTTTCAGAGGGATGCAGCACTTTTTTGTTTCAAATAGTCAACTGTGTCGCAAGAAACGTGTTAAGAAGAAAGCACGCAAATTAACCACCAAAGATTTGAGAAGAATCAAACTTGAAGCTACCAGGAACCTATTATCCTCTATTGCTGCCACAACTGCAGCCTACCTGGAGTGTCCAAGGTGATGGAGAGACGTGGCCAAGGTAAGAGAGGCTGAAACCTGACCCCCTTTGAACAAGACACGTAAGTTGAAACGTCAAGAATGGGCCAAGAAATATCTGAAGACAGATTTTTCACAGTTTTGTGGACTGATGAGATGAAAATGACGGACCAGATGGATAAACCCCTGGTTGGATCAGTAACGGACACAGAGCTCCATTTTGACTCAGACGCCAGCAAGGTTGAGGTGGGGTGCTGGTATGGGCAGGTATTATTAAAGATGAGCTAGTTGGACCTTTTTCGGTTTAAAAATGGACTCAAAATCAACTCTCAAACCTACTCCCAATTTTTAGAAGACAGTTTTTTTTAAGCAGCGGTACAGGAAAATGTCTGCATCTGTCAAGAAGACTTTGATTTTTATGCAAGACAACACTTCATCACCATGCATCAAAGTTCTCCACTGCGTAGCTGGCCAGTAAAGACCTTAAAAATGAAAAGCTAATGAAATGGCCCCTCTTCTTTAACTAACTTAAACCCAATTGAGGACTTTTGGGGCCTTTTTAGAGGTCCAATATCATTCAAAATTCACTTTCTAAAGGTTTTCTGATAGTCCTATGTGTCCCCATAGCCTGTGTATGAGGCCCAAAAATAAGAAACTTCAGTCTCCTCTCTCTTTCTTGCTCCATTTTTTTTGTCAATGTGTGCTCAAATGGGTGCATCTGAGATCTTTCCCCTTGTGACTTCACAAAGGGAAATAACCGCTTTCCTCGGTAGTGGACACTGCCTTTTATTCGACCCCCAGGCTAGCTGAGCCTGCCCTCTAAAATCACAGAGCAACACCAACAAAAGCCAGATCTCCTCCCAAAGAGGTTCAGACACAAAAACAGCCCGTTCTCAGTGGAGTTCATAGAGCTACTTTTAGAATGGCTGAAATTCAGGACCAAGGCTGAATTTAGGGTAATACGCTTTGAAAACAATGTTGTTGGACCTCTGACACAACCATTTGAAGTTGTTGAAAAAATGTATAATATGGGACCTTTAAGAAGGAAATTTACAGTGAAGGTAAACGGAACACCTCTCTGAACAGTGTCTGGGAAGCTGTGGTTGTGGCTGCACAAAAAGTTGATTCTGACCAGATGAAGAAACTGACTGACTCCGTGAATGGAAGGCTTGTGACTGTTATCAACAAATAGGGTGGCCATATTGGTCACTGAGGTTCGTTTTTTTTTTTTTTTTTTTTTTTTTTCAGAAATGTTTATTTGTAAATTTTGAGTTTGTTTATTATTGGCACTTTAACAGGTGAAAATAAACAAGTGAGATGGGAAAATCTTTGTTTTTCATTTAGTAGCATAATAATTGTGCGCACTAATAGTTGGCTAATAATGGTGTACATAAAGATATTCTCTTAAGATAGCTAAAACTTCACTTTTACTACTTAAATGTTCAGGTTTGAGGGTTTGTTAACATTTTGAATATGCCTCACAATTATATTCTATTTTTTTAAAAAAAAAAATTTTAATCTTATGTCTCATCTTGTGTCATTTTATGCTTCGTGTTTAATTCTTCATGTCAACTGTTATGCTAATTAGGTTTTAAAATTAAATTTTTATACATTTATTGGTGGTTTTAAAGTGCTAACAAATAACTTTGGATTGGGTTGGTGACTCAGATTTACGTTTTGTCAGTATACAAATTACTCCAAAATCACATCTTTTATAGATAGATAACACCTGAAACTCCACACTGTGTATAACCGAAGCAATCAATATTTAGAGAAGGACTATAAGCATATAATGATGAAAACAATCTCTAGACTCAATCACAGTAATGGATAATTATGTTTGACATGTATGCATGTTTCTAAATAAGCATCTTTGCATTATGTCAGTAAAGATCTCAGAACAAAGCTAAGTCAATACGGAGGCTTTGAGAAGAGCTTTTTTGGTGGCTTTGCAAAAATGCCGAGCTGTGCACTGCTAGTAAGCCATGCAAAATTCTCTATAAACAGAAAAAATTCAAATGCATGCCTGACTTTTTTTGCACAATAAAGAGCTGTCTTACATCTTTTAACAATCCATATGGTCAGAAATGAAAAGAGAATACTGTTTAAAGTCTTATCTGCGTTTTTCTCCCATAAAAATGTTTTATATCTCTACAAAATAGTATTAAAAGCAAAAACCTTTAGAAGATGTTTCATGCACAACCTGCCATCTGAAATCCAAACTAAAAAGCAATTCTTCTTTCCCCTATTGATGATGAATTTTAAATTCAACAAATCTGTCTCCTATATCTCATCTTGGAAACAGAAGTGTAGGGATGCTGCGAAGATTAGCCACTTATCCAGTTTGCTTTATGCTAAAAGGCAGCTAAGCCAATCAGTCACACTGAGGAGCTGCCAGGTCACCACAATTCAGCACACACACACACACACACACACACACACAAAATGTGATAATCCAAAACACAGGAAGAAAGAGGTAATTCTTTTTCTTTTTTCCCCTTTTTTTTAAAAACAATGACATTGATTTAACTGCATTAAACTGCAAAGCCTATTGTGGTGACCACA
>JBAMHW010000023.1:5506465-5522977 GCA_037177495.1 Rhadinocentrus ornatus | reverse complement strand
TATGTGTATGTATATGTAGATATATATATGTATATATATATATATATGTATATATATATATGTATATCTATGTATATATATAGGCAGCCACACACATCTGGTAGCCTTTTTTTTAATTTATTTCAGTTTATTCAATACACACTTTATTTATGATACTTGCCATTTCTTTTATATTTCACATTTTTTTTTAGCAAGTTTGGCAGGGTGGTTGACTAACTGGGTGCACACATTTAGTTAACTTATTTTTGTCAACTTGTTAATTTAGTTTACTTTGAGTTACCAGTTCCAGTGGAAGTTGCTGTGTGTGGGAAGCCCAAGCCTGCTGAGGTGGATCTCCCTTGACAAGGCTGCAGCCTAATTGGACTCATCCATTGCACAACAGAATAGTGGGAGAGAGGTTTCGATTTTCTATTATTTTGTATTACTTTTTTGTCCTTTTTGTAGAGTTATGATTATTTAGATTAGTTTCCCTAATGAGTTAAGAGTCTAAATTGTTTAAAATCTGTTATGAATTAGTAAAGTTTATTAAGTTAGTTGGAGATAGTAGTTTTATGTTTTCCCTCTTGTGTCAAAATGGTCTGATCAGCCAGAGTATATTGTTTCCTTTGTGTGTCCGTTTGTTAGGTCAGTTAGTTTTCAGTTCCTTATGTTGGTGTTCTGTTTATTTGACCTCTTTTATGAGCCCAGAACCTTTTCTTTGCCAGTTGTATTGTTGTTTTTTTATAAAATAAATGTAAAAAGACTTTTTCTTTAAAAAATCTCCTCTGCTCTCTTCATCCTTTGCCTCGGTCCCTCATAGTGGTTTATGTCTTTGGTTTTGTCATGTTTCCTGTTTTGTTTTAGGAGCTCCTTCTCTTGTGTGTTCTGTGTTGCTTTCTGTTTCCTGCACATTAGTTCACATGATTAGCTCATTCATCTCACCTGCGCCTTGTTTACCCTTCGGTGTATTTAAGCCATTGGTCTTTCGTTCCTTCTTTGCCAGGTCATTGCTTTCTGTTTGGTTGCTTTCTCTTTGCTTCTGTATGTTTGTTTCTGTTAGTTTTAGTCCATGTCATACCAGAGTTTTTACCATTAGTCTTTTGTTTCTGTAGGTTTAGTTATTTTTCATTAAAAACTTTTTACCTGGCTCCTGCTTCTTCAACCCTGCATTTGGGTCCTCGTGTCCACGGCTCTTAACAAATAAAGCCTGTAACCAGTTTTTTGTGCATGGAAAGATAAAAGAATAAAGAGAAAGGAAGATGTCTTTGTTGTAAAAAAAAAGGACACAGATTAGGTTGTGACAGACCCCAGCCCCAATTTTAGCAGTTACATTTGCACAGGGACAATATCTCTTCTAGAAATGTGCAACCAAATGTAAAAATATTTTTATAAGATGACTGATTAGGAAACTAAGATTAACTTTAAACCAGTGTAGTAACACTGGTGAACCATGCTTTTCTGGAAGGTTTCAGTCCCCACCTAAGCTGGCACCTGGGGTGTTCAATCAGATTTTAGATGTGGCCAGCACCCTGGCCACCTTCTAGCTCCGCCCCTGAGTTGCACATTACAGGCAAGTTATAATGCAACTTTATTGCGGGCAAGAATGTTCCGACAACTTTTACCTGGACTGTTTATCCCTGATGCAAAGGTCATGACACGAAAAGGACAACAGCTAGCAGGCTACCAGGCATTAAGCAGGTTAATTAATGCCACAATTTACTTGTCGATACCTTAACACAAACTGTAGAACTAAATGACTTGTAGTTTACACATTCACTTAAACCCCCGTTCTTCCTTATTCTGATGCTCATTTTAAACTTCAAGTCTTCATGACCATGTTTACATGACCCGGCAAGGCAGGTTTATTGGTATTGCACATTTCAGGTTCTTTACAGAAAACATTATGTAAAGCATAAATGTATTGAGCAGCATAGCTAGTTGGCTAGCTAGTTTTGCTAGCAAGTGATTTAAAAAGTGTACTGAACAGGCCGGTGAGTTGTAAACTAAATGAATAGAGGATATTTTTGTTTTTTTAGAATAACACAGCCAGCTGAAATCAGAAAACTAATCCTTTAAGAAGAAAAGGAGAAAAAAAGGAGAAGCTGATTAAGTTAAGTGGTGTGCAAAGGAAGAAAGGAAGTTGTTTTTTATGGTCTTTAGATTGGTGTGTTTATGTGCAGTTTTATGTGGCATTGACTTTTGCTTTTCGTTTATAATTTATAAACACTTACAAATCCTGCAGCAAAACAGAGAGAACTGATTTATCTCCTGGTTTTAAAACACTGAAAATTGCATCAATATGTGTGTGGTTTTTATTTTGTTTAGCTAATAATAGCACAAGACTGGAGCTACACTAAAAAGTGGTTTGCATCTTTTGGTTGCAGGTGTGTGCTACGAGTGCCAGATGGTGTAGATATGTCATCTCAGCAAGTCTCTTTCACATGCACAGAACACAATTCCTGCATGAGGCTACAAACAACGTGGCCTGGCATTTATAACAGACTCTAGTAAACTGTGATGGATCTGCTGCTGTAAACGGAGGCTGGTTGTTAAATTGGTCGGCTGTTAAATTTTCATTTATTGTTTTATCTAAATCTGATTTCACATTAAAATAGCTGCATGCATGATTTAAAGTCTAACAGTAGAGGGAGCCATAACCCAATGAATTTTAAGTTGCAGCATGCACATTGTGGTATTATTTATGCAGGATTGATGTTATTCTTTAAAAAATAATAATAATAAAGTATCCATTACCAAGGTATTACATCCTGCTTGTAACAGCTACTGTACTTCAGCCCAAATTGAGACACAATTAACCAGGAAATGTGGGAATTTTCTTTGTTTTTTCTTTCTGCCAACTTGGATTACAGTAGGAACATAAAGCACCTATCCTTTCCTCAGCAAGTAGGTGTGAAATGTTTGTGTTTACTGGTAAAATGGGACAAAGGATGTGGATTTCTGTGTACATAAACTAAGTGTTATGTACACATTCATAGTAGATGGGAATAAAATGCCTTTCTGCTGCAGTGGTAAAAATGAGCTGGTTCGGTTCCTTGCATGCATTTCAGGTTTCTGGTGAAGATCAGATACAATGAAATCAGGACTGGTGGTGGATGAAATAGGGCATGAATAGAAATAGCTCTGTAGCCTGGCTCCACAGTCCCTGGAGGCAGTGCAGTGTCAGTTGCCTCGTGTGTTCTGTTAAGCCGATGGCTGTCTATTCTCCGTCCAGGTGCATGTGTGTGTGTGAGATGCAGGAGATCCTGCCCGGGCCTCACAACCTCCTGGAAACCATGAGAAAGCATAAGACTTCTGCCAAAAGCATTAAGATTAAAGGCACTGACAAGGAATGTGTTATTGCCAGCTCAGATGGGGCCTGCATAATCTGGGACCTGGTGGAAGCCAGGACTCGCCCACTCAACACCCTCTGCTTTCTGCTGCAACTAATTCACGTCACAGAAGAGTTTTATCTACGATGAAGGTGATCGTCTTGTTAAATCTTAAAAAACTTCTGTGGAACGCTGTATTTAGTCAGCGCTATAAAAAAAAACCCACATTAAGCAGTAGGCTAGTGATTTCCTCCAGGGCATGCAGCTTCATCACTCTGTCTGTGTGGGCATTCTGTGAGGACTCAGGTAGTCCTAAATAACAGTCATCAGTACTGTCCGTGTTTTATCTCCCTTGTGAAAAAGCAGGATTATTGTAAAAGCAACAGAAAGCGTCAGTGCTATGAATCCAATATAACCTCAAAACATTTTATTGTGCTCAGAAGGCAGAAAACTTGTGTTCTCATGTGTTTGGATAGATTTTACTGTGCACAGGCAGCAACACAGCATTAGTGCGTTGTTCTTTTATTTAAGGGATTGTTTCTTCCCCAAGCAGACATGGTATATGACTCAGGCAACCAGATGGTCTCTGTTTCCTGCTCTGACTTTAAGGATGACTTTTGTTATGTTTTTTCACAGTGAAGTGCATCATAGAAGCAAAACATGTCTCCTTTACAGCTATAACACTATTTCATTATCATCCGTTAAAAACAGCCAGAACAATGTAATTATACTGTATGTACAGTACCAGTCAAACGTTTGGGCACGTTTTCCATTAAGGTTCCATATTATGCAAAATTTACTCTCTAAAGGTTTTCTAACAGTCATGTCCTCATAGCCTGTGTATGAGGCCCAAAAATGAGAATATACTGTCACCCCTCTCACTGGCTTGCTCCACTTTTTAGCGAATGTGTGCTCGAACGGGTGAGTCTGAGATCTCATGAAGGGAAATAATCACTACCCCTGGTAGTGGACAGGCATGAGCATTAAAAGGTTCAGACAAGGAAACAGCCCGTTCTCAGTAGAGCTCACTAAAGTCACATTTGGAATGGCTGAAATTAAGGTCCAAGGCTGAGTTTGGGGTAATACACTTTAAAAACAATGTTGTTGGACCTCTTATACCCATATGAAATTGTTGAAAAATTTACAATATGGGATTTTTAAATCTAATGGAAAATTGTGTCCAAACGTTTAACTGTACATAAAGCTTATTGCATCTTTTTTGATTGCTGCTCTTAGATCGAACTTTAAATAAGACTATAATGAATGCATGGAGAGGCGAAAAAAATCACTCTTTATATTTTCAAGGTGCTGCTACCACAACTTTTTTTCGCTGCAAGAGGAGATTCTTTTTTCTTTTCAAGATAAAAAGACTAAAAAAAATACCTGACTCTGTAAAAGAAAATGTCAAAATGCACTGAAAATAGCTTTAAATACCTAAAACAGGGAAAGAAAAACCTGCCAAACAGAGGTGACTGTTGCTTTGCCACATATTTCTCCACGGCAGATGGCAGCAGCTCAGAAGAGCCCCTGGGTCATTGTTACAGAGAGTAAAACAAAGTCGCGTGTTGGTGTGATCCAGTCTCTTGGAGTAAAATTATTTAAATAAATAAATAAAAACACTCTGGTCTAGGGCTTTTACGCAGTTTTGACACATCTTCTTTGTTCTGTCAGTGTTGGCTACAGCTAAGGTTGTTATTTTGGCTGCAAAGTTACAAATACTGTGTATTTAGATCATTCAAAGGGGTTTATTTTGAAGGCCATTAGGGATTAGAGACGTCACACCGGCTTATAGCAGGTTAGTATGGCTTACCTCTATTGGCTCCAAGGGAGACATTTAATGGAAGTTTAGATTTACTTGATTATAGTTTGCTGCATTGGTTCACAGGAGCACAAGGTATGTTTGGCACTTTGTGCGTAAGAGAGAAGATTATTGTTTGCCTCCTATTCTTTTAGTCAGACGCTGCTGGGAACGGAGGGCTTTGGCTTTGCTTGGTTGTATAGAGGCCTCCGAAAATTAAGTTTGTGTGCAGTCATGACTGTAACTCTCAGCTAAAAGGATTTCATGACTTTGTTCTCTCTTGGAACTACCCTCCTGGCTGGATTGTTGCATCCCACAAACAACAACAGCAGTTCCTCCGTATTCTCATCAGCACTAAAGGATGGGAAACATAGTTAAGAGGCAAAGACTTGGCTCTGTCTCACTCTTCGGGTTGCCTTAGCAGAAGAGAAGGAGGAGAAGAGCCGGTCATATTGCTTTTGCTCACTGCTGCAATAAATCTGCAGTTTTTAATGTTATTATATGTGACAACCCCGTGTGATTAAACATATCTATGTAGCGAGTTCAGAGATAAGCTCTCTTATAATTCATGGACCAGTAATGAGAGTAATAATCCAGAATGCTGTAACCTGTGAAAAATGTCTTCCCAGGCTTACTTAATGACTTTCCACTGAAGGCTGCGGCTGTCACTCACACACACATTCACATGCAAGATATTTCTTTTTTAGCCTTTTTTCAGATTAGAATTGGTAGAAATCTTCACATTAGACTGCAAGCGTCATTAACTGCTATTTCTTTAGGGAAAGTGAGTAAAGTAGAGTTCTTATTGTCTTTGCCTTGAGAGAAGAAATGTGAGTGAGAGAGCGACAGCAGCCATTGTCATTCAAGAGGCTCATTTATTAACTTTTAGAAAATATAATTGTTGAAGGTTTTGAACAAAGGATTAGTCGATACCTTCATAGGTGGCTAGAGCTACCAAGGAGCCTGAGCAGTATCATTTTGTATGGTAAGAAGAATAAGCTCACACTCCCTGTCAACAGCATTAAGGAGGAGTTTATGATCACCCGCACAAGAGATGTACTGCAGTACAGGAAATCCAGGGACCCCAAGGTATCTGCCACGGGGTTTGTAGTGAGGACAGGCAGGAAGTGGAACACCCAGGTAGCTGTGGAGCAGGCAGAATCCACAAGAGGCTTGTTGGGCAGGTGGCATCAGGGAGAAGTGGGTTGGGCAGTAACCTCTCACCTTGCCCAGACCTGACCAGCAAGAGTAAAGCCAGTTGGTCCAGCAGGAAGTAAGAGCAGACATGGGGGAGGAGTGGGCCACTAAGGCTGTGAGGATGTGACTGCAGGTAGCTTGGACACGTTGGGACCAAGCAATGAACTGAAAGATATCGTGGTCAGAACTATGGAGGGTGGAACCAGAGCGTATCAAGTTTCTCGTGCAGTCGGTTTACAACATGCTTCCAACTCCATTAAATCTCCACTGCTGGGGCAAAGTGGAATCTCCAGCCTGCTCCTTGTGCTCTGGAGCTGGCACCTTGGAGCTTATCATCAGCTGCTGTCCAAAAGCCCAAGAAGAGGGCCGCTATCATTGTTGCCACACAGGTTGTGCTGAAGACAATCGCTGAGTCCATCTGCTCAGCTCTCACACGCTTTAAAAACCAGAGGAGAGAGGCCCAGTTTTCATCCAAGGCCCTTACCTGGGTTTCTGGTTACAGCGAGTGATTGGCGACTGCTAGTTGACTTGGGAAGACAGCTCAGATTTCCAGATTAATTACATCAACCCCATTAAGGCCTGACATGTCCTCGTGCCAGAAAGAACAAGGCAGGTGGTGATTCTTGAGCTGACAGTCCCTTGAGAGGACCGGCTAGAGTAGGCATCGGTGAGGAAGAGGGCGAAATACGCTGACCTGACAGAGGATTGCCGCAGACAGGGGTGGAAGACATGGTGCCTGCCTATCGAGGTTGGCTGCAGAGGGTTCGCAGGGCGGTCCCTCTGCAGTGCCTACCACCATCTGGGCATCATTGGTTCCCACAGAAAGCAGGCCATCAAACGCAGCACTGAGGCAGCAGAAAGAGCCTCAATGTGGCTGTGGTTGAGGAGGAGTGAACCGTGGAAGAACGCTGCTCAGACACAAGTCAGGGTCTGATCAACCCCGGCTGAGTCACCTAGGTGAGGGTGTATGACGTTTTGACCCGAAACACTTGATGACCCTGGGAAACATCACTGATGATGGGTCTGACCACATCGGAAGATGTATCCTACAAACAGCTATGTCTCGGCTTTATAATAACAGGAGTTCAGCATGCACCTGATGCAGGCGCAGCCTTTAAACAGACTATCATTAGACAAAGGAGATACTGTGCGTGGTGCTCAGATATGAAACGGCTCCATGGCCATGGATGTTCTGGCTGGGGTCTTCTGTGATTGTCTTGTCCCTGTGGTGGGCTGGCTGGGTTTCATTGAAGGTGCTGGTTGTTCAGGTCTTGAGCCCCACTTTGTCTGCCTATGATCCTTGGGGGAGACTCAGTTACACTTGCACAGCTGTGCTCATCTTTAAACATAACTTATTTCTTATATTTTGCACTCTCTTACATACTAACATGTTTGTGTTGTTATAGGTCCTCCCGATGATTCTCTGCTTTGTTATATTAGAGGTCGTAAAATGTTTCTATTAAGTTTCTTTGCATTTGATGGATTTACTGTTTTTTGTCTGCTTTTTTTTATCTTCACTCTCCTTTTTCTCTCTTCTCCTTACTCTCCCTCCTCCCTTGTTCCTCCTCTCAGCTCCAGCATTAACATGTAACTTAGCAATACCCAAAATAAAGAACAATACGCAAGTATTGAGGGGGAGTCTTAAGCAGCTTTGTTTCCTTTTATATCCATAAAACTCTCTTTAGCAAAGCAAACTTGTTCGGCACTGTCTTTCTGCTTGTCAGGATGCTGGATAGACAAGGGGAAAAGTCAAATTTGAGTTATTTCAAATTTTGTTGTTTTTTGTTCTGATAGAAATTGCTTCTTGTAGATGACTTATCTGTGACACTGGCATTGGCTACTTGAGCTTTTCCCCTCTGATAAGAAAAAAAGCATTTACTTCTTGATATTTGAGGATTTTCTTTCACATTTTAAATTTCTCACAGCGTTTTACCGGGATTCAAACCTGAGCTTCCTATGACTTTCCTGCTCAATGACCTCACATTTCTTCTTTTTTAGCCAATTCTTGATGGATTTATCTGTTGTGCTGAAGATTATTATCCTGTTAAAAGGTCCACTTTAAGGCTCAACTTAAGACTTTGAAGCAACTTTATTTTTTTTACCACGATTTTCCTTAAAAATATTGTTTTGTCTGGATTAAACATGTTTACAGTTAAACATGTTTTTATTTAAACTCTGTCTTTCCCATACTCTTCCAAAAATCTTTGCAGTCATTTTCTGATTGTATGCAAATGTGCTTTGACACCAACAGCTGGATGAGCTCCCTGCAAATGTTGGAACTTTTGCAGGTTTTTCCCACATGTCATAACTGTGTATTGACTCTATATCATGGAGCCAGCACAGTAAATCTTTAAGAGCATTGTGCAGATGATCCTACTGTAGTAATAGTTGTACAAGCTTTTGAATGAAAGATCTTCATTTTTACACAATTACCTAACCCAGAAAGAAGTCAAATTAAATCTGCACCATGAATCCCCGATCTAATCTCCTCCGTGTGCTGGAAAGTGGGAAAGAAGGTTGTGTTTGTGTGTGTGTGTGGGTGTGGAGGGGGGCAGACACAATCGGAGGCATTTTCCAGGCGAAGTTGGTGTCGCAACTGGATGGTGCCGTGGCTCCTGTTGTGCTGGCCATGATAGCGCTGTCGGAGTTATAATGAATGCCTTCTGTAAGTGTTGGGATGGACGAGGTAGGTTTTTTTTCTGGCAGAGCCGCGCAGAATAACAGCCTGCCGTTGCATCTCCTGGCTCCGCGATGGTGGCACCTTTGCGCGCATTCTCGCCTTCCATCCGGGACAAGGGACACCGGCAGAGAAGTGAGACGCCAGCGTCGACATTTGCACAATCACCAGTGTCAGAATAGGCCGACGAAGGGGTATTAAGAGGTACTACTGTCATGGAGAAACAAAGCAGAGTTAAGGAGGCAACGTCGACGTCGAAGGAGGAGAAGCGCAAAGAGAAGAAGACGAAATCTGGGAAGCTTTTCAGAAAGAAATCGCTGAAGTCCGTTGGGAGCTTTATGAACAGAATCATCAAAACTTTGGGCACTTTCGCCCACTTTGGAGACACTGACGCGCAGGACGCGGAGGACGACGACGGGGGGTTTAGAAATGGCGCACCTTGCACCCTCAGCGCCAGCTCAGGAATAGTCAAAGATGATGCGCAGGTGACTAGGGATCGAGCGGTGAAAACCCCGTCCTGTGCGTCATCTTCTCTGTGCACCGGCAGGGAGAAACTACTTTGCCAATATGGGGAAAAGGTCCCAGGTGTTCTTGGGCTGAAAAACCACGGGAACACCTGTTTCATGAACGCCGTGGTCCAGTGTTTGAGTAACACCGACCTGCTGGCAGAGTATCTGGGCCTGGAGCGATACAAGATGGACCTGAGTCAGAGCAGAGTGAACGGGCTGGTTAAAGGTGATGAGAGCCGGGTGGTGAAGGGAGAAGTCACGGAGCAGTTGGCATTACTTGTCAGGGCTCTGTGGACTCTGGAGTACACTCCTCAACTGTCAGTGGACTTTAAGGTACAGAAAATGCAACTTAATAAAAAAAATAAAGTGCAGGTGCATGTGTGTTATGTAACATGCAATCAGGAGCGTAAATAGCACTCATCACATGGAAACCTGCTCCCCTGCGAGTTGTTCACTCAAACAAAATCGCATAAACACAGAAACGTTGCTTGACTTCTGAACAGACATAGCACCTATTCACCTGCCACAGGTGAACCGTGCAGTGTTATGTCCTTTGACCTTAGTTCCTCCCTGCTAGGTGATAATGAGGTTGCTGCTCGGTGTCACAGCAGTCCGAGGGCATAAGTTCAGCAGGTGCCCGACTCACATGCTGCACAGGGATTTTTCCTGCAGAAACCTCATATGCCACTAAAAGCCTAAAGCTCAAAGCTAAATAAAACGGTTTGTTCTGCAGACATCATTGTGGATGATTCTGTTTGTTGTTATGATGCAAAGTATGTCGTCACATAAAGGAGCTGATTTACTTTCCACTATAGAATCTTTCCTCTCTGAGGATCAGAGGCTGTGACAGAGCACTATAAGGGGACCCTCAGGCTTTCCTATCTGCCCACGCTGGGGCGGGGAATGCACTTTTATCTGCCTGGAGCTTTTTGCTCTGGATTTCTCTGAGACGTAGTTTAAGGCAAGAAGTGGAAAATGTGGAGCAGCGAACAAAGAAACTCACAATAGAGCTATTCTTGGAAATGCTAATTACTCTGCAAGGATGACTGCTGGAGTGTCTTGACCACTTCTGCACATCTAGAGGGAAGTCAAATGTTCACCTGTAAGAACAGTTGAGAAGGGTTGTCAGCTTTATATATATATATATATATATATATATTTGATTTAAATATGTATGAGTTTAAATTTTTTGTTGTGCTCTGAAAAACTCCCGTCAACATTAATCCATAATACCTCCTCTTATCGTACAGCACTCTGATGTTACATTTCAGTTCAACAATCAGAGGGATCAGCATTGAAAATCTTACAGAGATCAAAAGATAAATTAAAAGAAAAACCCTGAACGCGGCTCTTTGTGTGCGATGAGATGTTTTGCTGTATTAAAAGTGCAAACACTAACACACACTGTTGTTACTCTTGGCTGTGATTTAGTCACAGGAGATCCTGAGTTTGCACAGGCCGAGCCCTCTGAAATTGCCTGTTGAGTAATACCACAGCTGCCTGGAGGAAGGATTATAAAATGATCAGATAGCTCTGAGGCTTGTGTCTGGGAGGCTGAACTAGAGTTGTAAGAACTCAAAACAGTACAAAAAGGTTTGTTCTTTATTTAAATTACTCTGCTAATTTGTTGCCTTTGTAAGTTGACTATACGAGGGCCTTGAAAGAAGCCTCTAAAAGTCATGTGTTTTATTCTTTGAGAATAGCAAAGACTCAGCTAAAGAAGCAAGATTAACCCATTAAGAACTTAGACATCCTCTAAAATTGGAATAAGGTATGCCTATAGACTCTTTTTATCACCTGGGTACAAAGATTAGATCTTTTTGAGCTTACTGACCCAATTTAAAAATTTCTGCTCTTAGTGGTTCTTTAAAAATTTTGCAACTCATGTCTATCTGGAATAAAATTTCTTTTTTAATTAGATTTTAAACATAATCACTCAGGTCATCTGGATTCAATGTCGCACTGTGGTTAGAGATAAGATCTTGCTCTAAGTCACATTCTTGTACAACCAGGCTCAAAAGACAATACAGGTGGAAGGAGGGAGGAAGATTAAACACCGCTTGGGTACTTGGCAATAAGTAAAGTGTTCAGTGTGATCTGAGCTCCCACTCGCTCACAGATGTGTCTCCGGTGTTGCCGTTAAAGGGCTGAGTTTCTTCAACCTGGGAGCAGATGCAGGCGTTTGGTCTGGACAGAAATCTTGCGTATTTGTGACACCCCCCCAACCCAGCAGGGGTGTGTGTTTGCACAGAGGGGCCTGGACTGGGATGAAGCCAGAAACTCAAACAGTGACTCCTCAGTAAATTCACTGTCTCACATAAAGACAGAAAGAATAGCTGTAAAAGTAGAACAGAAAAGCCAGATTCTATTAATAGGAGGCAGCATTGTAAGATTTTACCTCTCAAGCCATATTGAAATATAAAAAAAAAAAAACTTGTCTGTAGCGAGTCTTCAGTTGAGTAATGATTACTCAGATGAACAATTATATTAGGCCTTTTATGACAACATATTAGATTATTTACTTAAAAAAAAGCATGTGTAAAACTAAGCGTGACCCATGTTTTAATATTTTATAAATCATCTTTAGCTGTAAAAACTTGCAGTAATCATTTTCTGTTTTATGTTACTGGTCTCATGATTGTGGGGGAAGTTAGCTAAACTCTTCTTTACAATGTTGCTTAATTTTATTAAGGTTTGCAGACTTTACTTTTAATTAGGCTACAGGGTATTTTTTGTGTTTTTTTTAAGCTCCCATCACACCATTTTAGTCATGTTGTGGTTCGGACCATTGCAACATCTTGATTCTTTTCTTTTGTGGTCCACTCAATGACTGCAAGTGGTCCTGATCATGTGGCTACAATACAAGCCCAAATCATTAACCTTCCACCACCGTGCTTGTCAGTTGGTATCAGGTGTTTGTGCTGATTAACATGCTTCTGCTCATTATGACCAGACATCTCTTATCTGGTCTTGTCTGTCAAAGGACATTCTTCTAAAATGTCTTGCAGATTGTTCAGACGCAGTTTTGCAAGTCTTAGTTGTGCAACCATGTTCTTTTGTTTTATGAATGAGAAAAGAGACTTTTTCCTACAATCCTTCTAAGCAAATCATGGAGAACGTTAACATTTAACATGCCGAGGCCTGGCGAGTCTGAGAAGCAGTTTCTCTGAGTACCACGAGGTCTGGTCTTGGGGTGAAATTACTAGAACACCAATTCCTGGAACGATTGACAGTTGTCTTGACTGTTTTTACCTTGTAAAGATATTTCTCTCTGTAGAATAATGAACCATTGCTGATGCCTTTCCTTTATGGTATTGTCTTGGCACGCACCTGAATTCTCCAGACCAACAAACACACAGTGATAACAATCAATTAATCAAGTGTATTTGATCGGTAGCACCTGGTTTGTTATTTACCCTTTTAATTCCAATGGAGGCAGTAAGGGTATACACAGCTTTCCACACATTGCTTTTGCAGATTGGGACAGTTTTGTTCTGTAAACAATGACATGGAGTAAAATGTCATGTGGTATTGTTCATTCGAGGTTGTTTACATAATTTCAAGACCTGGTTAATGGATTTTAAAATGTTATTGATTGAAATAGACAGCCAACCATAACTGTTTTATCCAGTAATGGATTGATGGTTTAATATTTAACCATGGATACTTTTTGTTATTGATTTTTTTTATTTATATTTTTTCTTTATTTAAATGGTTACATGCATTACCATTGCAGAATGACCATAATGCCACAGACAGTAATAAAAACCTTATGGCCTTTCCACCAACCATAATTACATCACTGAGACAATTACCACCTTCAAAGAGCTGATGGTAATCACTGTTATTGCTTTGCAGTAATGACTGGCTGCGCAGCGGCTTTAAGTTAGTGCAGGTCATGGGTCGTCATTAATGCAAGCCTGAATGTTTAAAGAGCATCAATTTTAAAAAGAAAAAAAAAAGAGAAGCTGCTGCATTAGACTGGATCTATACAATAAAACCAGATTCAGAATTGTCTTGATGCCTGTCTTGCTCTTAGTTTGCATGCTATGTTTTGGATTAATAAAAATGTTGCTCAGCTTTATCATCAGCTGTTTTAAACCCAGTTATGTTTTCTAACTAGCTTATCTTTCAGTTATCATACAAATTGGCCACCTGACAAATTCTTTGAGATCTGTCAGGGAAAATAAGATTTACCTCCAAGTCAAGATCATAAGATAATCTTATCATCCTGCCGAGCATCCACCAGCATTTATAGATTTTTGTACACATCTTTTGTTTGATCTCTTGTCCACATCGCAGTAACTACTGCCACTCTGGAAATCCAGAATGGCTTTGCTTCTATTTATTAATTAATATGGTCATGCTTAATATCTGTCGCTTTCCTTAAGTGCACTTCAGGGCTGGCTAAGCTGAGATTTTATTCAGTGATTTGAACCTGTGAACGTCTGGCTTCATCAACAGAAACGCTCCACCATGTTGGGGTGTAGCAGCCGTAAGAGGCGCATCACATATTACTGATTACCGTCTTTCATTCCCTCTGCCATAATCTCTCATCGCTGCCTCTGCTTCCTCAGGCTGCCAGCTGCAGCTCAGGAGGCTGATTCTTTGTGAGGAAGGTAATATTTCAGACATTAACCCGCCCCCCTTTTTCTTTTTTTTGTACGAGCATCTTTTTTTAAAATCTTTTACAGTTTTGAACAAAGGTAGAGTTTGCTAATCCAGAATCACAAATGACTGCTGGAGTCAAAGTTTGTGTTGGTTGGAGATGCGTGAAGAGCATTAGTGGAAATGTGCAATTCTAGGATTCCTCTGATCAGCGTTCTGTGAAAAGAGCAGAGAAAGCCGTCCATTTAGCAACTGCAATTAAAATAACAGACCTGACAGGGCAGTGCTTGACTTGCATATTTTTGTAAGAATATTATTTATAAATCCTATGCAGGTATTATAGAAAGATAATTCTACTAGACTTCTCTTCATAAAAAAAAAACAAAACTATAACTGTATAATAAAATGCAAACAAATTGACAATTAGATAAATTTATTAGATGTTCTTTTTTTATTTATAAGTTTACTTTACATCAGTAGCAGTGTCCTTGCTCAGGACCGACACCAGATCCACCAAAGTGTCATCAAATCTTTTTTTCCTTCCTTTCAGAATGTTGTGTCCAAGTATGGGTCACAGTTTCGTGGTAATTCCCAACACGATGCCTTGGAATTTCTCTTGTGGCTGCTGGATCGCGTCCATGAAGATGTCATCCTGGCTTCTCACAATAACAACAACAAGACCAAAGCTCCTGGAAAGGTAGGAAAGCTGGAAATCAGGCTGCGCAGCAGGCATGACACGATAATCTTCTTGTGTTGCTCGACAACAGATACGTACATATCTGATATCCACTTTTGTTTGTTCTGTATACAAATTGTTGTCACAATCAGTACAAAGGGCCTCACATTTTAAAATTTGCTGATGACTCTGTTGTCATGTCATTAGTTGATCAGGGCAGCTCTGGCCCTGACCCTGTGGTCCCATGACTTCATTCTGTGGTGTGAGTCTTCTTTTCCTGACATTAATGTTACCAAAACAAAAGAGATGATTATACATTTTGGGAAAAATCCAGTTGCATCTCTCTTTTAACAATCAAAAAACCGGTCAGCTGAGGTGGTTCATCACTATAAGTACTTAGGCACCCTGATTGATGATAAGTTCACATTTGTGCGGCAGATGGATGCCGTGTGCAGGAAAGCGATTTCTTTCATCACAAACTCCCAAACTTCAATGTTTATGGTACGTTTTTTTAAGAATGTTAACTTGTGTTTTATTGAATCTGTGCTTACCTTTTCTAATGTGAGCGGCTTCTGATCCCTAGAGAGACAAATTAACTCCAGGGTATTATCAAGCTTTGCAGCAAGGCTGTGAGATCCTCTGTGGACAACCTGGAGGACATTTTGAAGACCAGGACACTGAAGAAGGCTCGTTCTGTTCTGGCAGAACAGAGCCATCCCCTTCATGGCTGCTTTATGTTGCTTCTCCTAGGCTGCAGATTTGTAATGCCACTGGCAAGGACAAATAGATTTAAAAACTCTTTTCTCTGTGTATCCATTTGGCTTTTTAAACAAGGTTCGGTGACTTTTTTATTTATCTATTTATTTAGTTTATCTTGACAGTTTATTGTTGTGTTGTCGACTGGTTGTTATTTGCTGCTGGCTGCAAAACTAATTGCCCCATTGGGGATAATACCTTGATCCTTGAACTTTAAACCTTGAATCCTTCCCTACAGTAGCACCGGAAACATCACTGTTGCAGAAATTATGTTGACTTTCTTTTATGGGAATGCTGCAGTGGCCACAAGAGTGTGTGAGTATGCATGCAGCAGTTACATGGTCTGCACTAAATGCATCACATTGATAGAACAGCAATGAAAATCATTATCAACATTGTGTTGATAACTGATACATGATAATATCGTTAGTGTTAAAAAAATGCTTTCCAACACCAAGCACTGCAAAGCTAAAAAGACACAGAGCAGTACTCAATGTATACAATTTACTTGCAAGGAGTGTGCGCACCACACAGGATGTGATACACATGGTGAATTGGTTTAAACAAACAAGACATGATAAAGGCATTTTATCATTTCATGGAGCAGCACTTCTGTAAAAAGTAGTTCCAGGGTGATGTTTACCATTTTGTAGCATCCCCACTTCTATTATTATCTATCTGTAAACATCTGGGAAGTGAGGAGACCAATTGCTGGAGTTTTAGGAGAGGAATTTTGTCGCATTCTGGTCTGATGCAGGATTCTACGGGGGGGGTGCTGTCCCCGGGCTACTGGGGCCCTGGACCCTTTGCCCTGGACCCTCTGGTCAGTGTTGTGATAAGTTTGTAATGTGTCTTTTTGATTTGGTCATTACTTAAAAACTCTTAATCTCTGGTAGCTCTGTTTTCCGGTAAAAGCTGTAAGAAATCTTCTGGTGTGTTTGTACAAATGTAGAAGTTTGTTAGTGTGGACTGAAGGGTCGTTG
>JBAMHW010000023.1:5477567-5500300 GCA_037177495.1 Rhadinocentrus ornatus | reverse complement strand
CTCTTTCTGTATGTGTATATGTGTGTGTGTGTGTGTGTGTGTGTGTGTGTGTGTGTGTGTGTGTGTGTGTGTGTGTGTGTGCCTCTGTCTTTGCTCTATGAATGTGCCTCTTTGTAAGTGGCTGAAAGAATGGGACACTTGTTGTGCACCCTGATTATACAGAATGAGAGTGGTAGTAGTAGACAGGGTAACAGTAAAAAGTAAATGTAATCAGAGATATGGGGGAATACTAATAGAATTTAGGCCTTTTCACACACCTATTGTGCAACATTGGTGCTACACAAGTATCCCTTGTGTAGCACCATTGTTTACCTCTGCTTGTGGCTTAGCAGCACACGAGCATGTACTTTCAAATAGCAAAACCAGCTTAGTAAAATAAGCTGAATGACAACAGCATTGTTAGTTCTGCCATGCTGCCTGTTCCTTACACACACACATTATTCATTGCTGTGATTTTACCTCCACCGATGTCTTAATGACTTATTAACTATAACTACCGGTTCCATTGCTGTGCCTTGCAAACAGGATGGCCATGTCCTAGTAGTGTGGGATAAATTAACACTCATGTGTTTGAATAAATCTTCACAAATTATTTGTATTTGTAAAGCTTTGTCACCCTGCAAAAGAAATCTGAGAAATTTAGTTTTCTGTATATGGAGAAAAGTGTTGTATTTACAAAAGCAAAGAAAAAAGTTGTCCCACAAATGCACTTATAATTTAGAAGAAGCCCATTTAGAGTTTCACCTAAAGAAGAGGCCATTTTTGTAAGCTTGTGTTGATATCCAAACATTTTAAGCAATTTACTCATTTTAAGAAGAATATCATTTAGGAAACTGGAGGTAATAATGGAGCTAGACAACTTCACCATCAACTTTTATAACCAAATCTCCAAACTGTTTATGTTTACTTCTGCCCAGTAAAGTGGAAACAGAATGGTATCTGTCTGAAAGCACTAGACGTGTCATCAGTGCTGCTCCCTGTTATTGTCAAGGCAAAATGCGAATGTTTTAGTTCTTGTATGTTTTCTCCTCACTCTGCCTTTGAATCCATCTGTCCTGCCAAGTTAAAACAGCTACCTGTGGCTCAGAGCCACCCAGCTGGAAAAGCCGCAAATAAGACCACTCTATGTTTGAGGTCCTCACTTTGACCCAGGGCAGTGTTGACTGGCTTACGCTGGGTGCGAAGGTTAATGTTATCAATGTGTGAGTCATACTTCCAAAATCACTTTGCATATAAAATGGCCGATGTCCCAAATCTAAACATTCTTCATGTTTCTGTGATATAAGAAGTGATCTCTGATGCAACCAAAGCGTTAGTCACATTTTAGTCAGCATCTCTTCGTCAGTGCTTCCCTCCCTTGCTTCCACAGGCAGCTCTTTAGGCCCAAGGTTTGCTGACTGTGGCACAGAAGCAATTAAGTCCTAACCGTTCGAATGCTCCAGACAGCACAATGTATCACCCTTGATTTAGATAACACTTAAAGGACAGTTAACTGCTCATGTTCTCCAGAGAGCAGCTCTCGTAAGTTGTAGACAGCTTTCAAATGAAAGAGGTACTGGTTTGAAATTTGCTTTTGTGTGATATTTAAGTTATGACAAAGGCTACATGAGTTTAATTACTTTACAAGTTAAAGCTTGAATCAGCAGCATACAAAGCTTCAAAGGTAATTGTTCGAATGCTCATTGATTCATCTTGCTCTGCTCTGAGAGAAAAACGGCGCGCTCCATCTTATTTCGCAAAGAGCTGTAGTTAAACGAGCTGACGGAGTCCTCATTTAATATAAAGAAACTCACTCGCACACAACCCTGCTGGGCGAGATTGGCATGTCGTACCAAGCTCAACAGCTTAAATGATTCAGATTTGCTGAGTGGAGGTTTTCCAGAGAGCATGTCAATTCAATTGCTTGAAACCAGGCAGACTGAAATGATTTAAACAGTTGTTGATAGAAATTATTTAAGCAGAGAGGCGTGCCTGTCACACAAAGTCCAGTTTAAATGTGTTGTTTGGAGTTAAATTGAATCTGCCTGGAAAGTAATTATCAATCGTGCCTCGCTATGAAAATGCCAGTTTAGAAAATTAGTTTGTAAAGAGGCAAAGTTTCTATTTCTTCAAGTTGATGCCATTTTTATCCTTTCCAGAACTGTTTCTGTATAAAACACATTTAGTGCCGTTTGTTGAGGTTGTTAAAACACACATCTGTAGATAATATCTGGTTATTTTATCCTCACTTGTGTTACCGCAGTCTTCGGAAGCAAGAGGCAGGATAATAAACCTCATCGGCTCAGGCAGTCAACCTGCCTCTGTTAGAATTAACTTCTTTTTCATGCTATCCCGCCTCGCTCTTAAAGACTGAATAAATCTTGATAATTTTAGGGATAAGCAAATGTTGTTCTTTATTTAGCGGAGCATTTTATCTGTGTTTTATGTCTGGTTTCTGTTTCAGAAAACAAAGATAAACATTGCAATAGTGACTGTTGATTTGCTCTATTAGATGTGGTGTAGATTTCTAGTCATCCAGGTCATGGTAATGCTAAGAGTGTAAAAACATCAGCAATTTCAGAGGCTACAGAAGTAAAATCTCCTACATGTCAACATCAGAACTGAAGAAGTTTTACTAAATCAAAATTAAATGTCTTCAAAAAAATGAAACCTAATTCAGTAGAATTGACTCAACTTGTACTGGACACAGTAACCTGAATGAATGTAAACCATCACGGACATTCACACGCTGCGGACGCATTCACACCAGCTTTTTAGATCCAGCTTCACATTGTGCTGTTATGTGTAGAAATAGAAGTTGTCCTGCATTAACTGATAGATGAAAGAGTTTTCTTCCTCATTGTGTGTTTAGTCTTCTCCTTCAGTAATTCTTGGTGCAGCACCTCCTCTGGCGAAGAGTGGAACACATTGTTTAAAAGGTCCGATTAATTTGAGTAGTGCAGCGTGAACGCAATCTCAAGTCCCCCGTATCCAATCCCTACCACCCCCCAAGTGCAAATGGGGTGCAGACTGGGATGTAGGAGAAAAACTCCAAAGCGAACTTTATGAGTTGGTGGGGGACTGACCCATATGCATTGGCAAGGTCCAGCCACATGACATGCAGGTCACCTCTCTCTCTTTTCGCCCTCTGAATCTGCTCCGATATTACTGCTAAAATGCTCCACGCACCCTGGGAAGCCTGGCATACCGGCCTTCTGGCAGCTGGTGTCAATGTACCTGTTACTTATAGGGTGGCTTGACAACCTCTTGGCCAGAATGGAAAAGAAAATCTTCCCTTCGACATTAAGGAGAGCAATACTCCTAAACTGGCTGATGGTACTGGAATTCTGCTCTTTCAGGATGATTACTAAAAAAACTAAAAAAACAAAAGGATGAATACTGTGACAGCTCTTTGCCACGCTGATGGGATGATTTGGTGCTTCCAAGCTACTCTCATCAGGTTCCTCAGGTGTTTCAAGACCCCTGGGCAGTACTCGTACAGCTTATATGGTATCCCATTAGGGCCTGGGGCTGAGGCTGCTCTTGCCCTCCAGACCACGTCTGCTACCTCGCTGGGTTTGGGGAGGGCAACGTTGAACAGGAAGGCTGGGGGAACTGGGTGAGGAACATACCCAGGGGATCCCAGCGGAGTTGACCTCACTGGGTGACTGTACTGCTCCCTGATGTGAGCTTTCCGCTTCTTTTGTCCTCTAGCAGTTGTCTAGCATGCTGAAAGGGATTTTTGAAGAAACTGCTCCTTTTCTTTTCCTTTCGCCTTCTGTGTTTGCAAATACGCTCTGCCCTTTGCAGGCTGGCAAGATTTTTCTTCGCCTCCTCCCACAGTGGCTTCAGGCCCTCCTTCTCCTCTTTGCATGCCTTCCTCCACTGTTTTCTTAGTTGATGCTGCCTCTTCACCAGCTGCTCAATCTCACTCTCCCTCCTCCCCTTCCGCATTGGGCCAGATCTCTGGTTCTTGGCTATTACACCAAATCTGCCTCTGCACTCTTCGTACAGGATATCTCCAATGCAGTTCATCTTGGTTTCCACGTGACCACGCAGTGAGTGCTCCAGGATAAGACTGAAGTCCTTGTCCAGCTCCTGCCAGACTGCAACCTTGTTTGCCTCAGGCCATTTGACTGGTTGCCTCCTTTCTGGTACGCTCCTCTTTTTTCTCTGGTCTCGCTCCTGGTTGTTGGGGTTAGATTGTATTCTGTGTGTGTCTTTGTTGGTACCACTCTTAGAGGCATTGGGATCCACCAAGGTAGCTCTTCTGTCCTCCCCCTGTCTTGCTTGAATCCCTCAGCACTGTGGTTTGCGACCTGGCTTTGGGTTCCTCTTGTCTGACCTGCGATTGCTCTTGGTTTCCCTATTCACACCGCTTCCTTCCTTGGTGGATCCGTAACCCTCTGAAGGTGGTCACCTTCTCCCACCCGCACCTGCATCATCTCATAATCCAAGCAACTTTGTCTGTATCTGTTTCAGTCATAAACGAGGAATCCGTCTGTCTTGGCCCTTCTTCCACCCCGCCTCTCGGAGGCCCATCTCGTTGTTTTTCTTTATACTTATTCGTAGTCAGTGTTAGGGTGTCCCTTCTCAGGACTAGTGGGTAAGGTAACTAGCCTTCCACTGCTGGTGCAGACTTTCCTGCAGTCATCTTTTCTGGCTGTCTTCCAGTTATCTCTGGATGCCAACTGCCCTTTCAAAGCAGTCACTGGATACTTCCAGATCAAACATCCTGCTGTGCATTGCTGCCTGACGCACCTCAACCAGTGCCTTTGGACAGGTGTGCTATGTCGCCTCACTGAACACCTCTGTGGGCCTATGTGGGTCTTCAGCTGGGGACCACCAGGCATTGACGTTTCGCTCCTATAACCCCAGTACGTCTCTTGATAGCGGAGCGATGGCAGGGATCTCTCCCTGCCACCCCCTGCTGATGCCCTAGATGTTATTCAGCCCCACCCCTAATGCCTTCTTCTTAACCACAGCCAGAAGCTGCCTCTCTCTGCCTTTTCAGCCAGCTCTTTCATTTGCAGTACATCATTGTATCCCCCAGGGGGAAGAAGACAAGTATCAGATTGTGTACAACAGGATTTTGAGCCAAGTTTTTACCGTCAAGTGATGCAAAAGGTCTCAGAAACTGCATCCATCATTTATGATACATTCTACATTAAACGGTTAACATAGATGGCTTCATTATACCTTCCTTAAACCTTTTACTAGAACTGAAGAAGCCTTTCAGATGAGAATTAAAATGTCTTCAAGAACCAGGAAATAAGCTCTAATAGCTCCATTACACCTTATGGCTTGAATGTTTGACTAATGCTACAAAGATACACAATATGTAGAAAACACAAGCTTGCATAACTACATATCCCGCATAGCAATAAGTTATTACTTTGTAGAGCCACCTTTTGCAACTATTGCAGCTGCAAATCTCTTTGGGTATTTCTCTGTTAGCTTTGCACATAAATCCACTGGGATTTTTTCCCATTCTTCCAAGTACAACAGCTTCAGCTCCTTTTAAGTTGGATGAGTTCTGCTGGCGTACTACAATTTTTAAGCCATGCCACAGATTTTCAATTACATTGAGGTCGGAGCAATGAGCAGGCCATTTCCTCACATTATCAATTCCCCCTTTAGAGGTGATTTAATACAGTTTGCTGCCCTTCAATGTACAGAAGAAGCGGTTCAGTCAAATGTCACAGCAATGTCTGGACATTTGAAAATTTTATCACCATTTTTCAGGAAAACTGACATCCTTTTCAAAGGTGTCCCACTAATTTGAGGTCTGACCACTCGAGTCCAAAACCAGCAACATTGGGTTTGGGTCTCTGTTGCAGTGTTTTTTTTAATTAACCAATGTACTCAAGAGGCTTTTGAGTATATATGTTTTGAATCCGCTGTTTGCTAATATATTCAGCCTGTTACTTTATATTTATATGTAAAAGGTCCTTTTAACATGGTTAGGGTCAGCACTTTCTTGGCTAAGCATCCCATTGCTATGGAAACAAAGAGAAAGCAGTGTACAAATTCAGGTTGCAAGCCAAAAACCCGTTTTCCAGTTCACATGTAAATGTTTCTAAAAACTTCGCTATGGAAGGCATTTTTATAAAAAGCTGAATTTCTGTGGCCCGAAAACTGCTTTTACATATTTATAAAAAGCACATATGCACTGAAAGATATGCTGTAAACAAGGCCTGAAACAACTCAAACCTCAAAATTTGATTGTAGGCTGAACACACATTATATTACGGAGATTTTACACCAATCACTCATAAATCAGACAGTTGTTTACTTGACTATTTTCTCAACTGAAAAACTTCTGTGTTGACCATGGCATTGCATAATGTATCATTATGCTGTCTGTCAGTCTGTCAGTTTAATCTAAAAAAAATAATAATAAAGGCTATAAAAACTTCCTATGTGTTAAAAGGAATTGTGTCAGTAATACTGACACAACTCCTGATGGATTCAGCTGATCAACTTTCACATTTCAGTTGGGAAAGTAGTAAAATGGTATCAGTTGTCATCAGCTCAAGTTGTTATGATATTTTTGAGGTTTTATTTTTTATAGCTGATGATAAAAAAGTAGCTAAAATTATGAATAAGCTGTTAGCTTAGCTTTCCTGTCAGAATTACTCTTATACTCCAAACTGGGAGCGATCTGACTGTCTGCTGCAGGTAAGACTCCAGTTGTTTGGTAAGTAATTTAAACAACCCAACTTAAAAGAAAAATTAGTGCTGGGCATGTTAACGTGCACTAACGGAATGATTAATTAACGCCGTTAAGTTTTTTAATTGCTCGTTAAGTTTTTTTTAAATGTTTTTTTTTCTCACTGGCTGGGATGTTTTCTGGCTGTTTTACAAACGTAAAGCATGAACTTGGACTTCTTCTGCCTCTGGTTCGGTGAATCTTGGTCACAGCGAGATGAAACTTCCAGCTGGATAACACAGACCTGATGCTACACCCAGAAGTCCAGATGTTAACCCCTCAACTCCCGGTAGCAGAGCTAAGAATGCAAAGTTAGAGAATTTCTAGGCAGAAATCTGAATAATGAAGCACTAAAAGTGCATGGATGGAAGTTATTGTGCATATTGTGAATATTTCTCTCTCCTCAACCTTTTAGAAGCTGTGAGATTGTAATCCTGCTTTCTGTCTGTTCACCTGATGCTGATATTCATCAGATACTGTTCCTTCTGTGTTTAGAAGGAAGCAGCTTCAGAGCTTTAAATTCATCCTGCTGACTTTTTACCTTTTAGTTAGTACATCTACATCTACTACATCTACAAGTGTTGTCCTTCTATGTCATAAATATTTGATTTTATAAATATTAAGAAATATTTTAACTGTTGGTGTTTAAAGAAAAAAACTGCAGCTAAATGTGTTTATGTGTTTAGTTCAGGGGTCTACAGCCTTTACTATCCAAAGAGCCATTTTTCCCTCAGCCAGCTAAATAAAACTCCTTTAGAGCTGCAAATGCTACGAGACCTTTTCAAAAAGGCAACTTTTTTTTATTTGTTTTTATTAAGAGCCACCAGGATATTTTTTATTTTTAACCACATTTTTATGGTTTTAAAATAAAGAAAAACATTAAACCTATATAAAATGAGGATGGACAGACTTTCTTCTAAGGGATGTGGATATTTGTGGAAAATGATGTAAAGTAAACCAAAAAATCAAAACAGTCCATACTTTCCAACTTAATGACGAGAAAAATAGATAAAAAAATATTTTGGCCACGTATTTAGAGGCATCGTGGAAGGTCCAGAGAGACACTTGCGGCTACAGAGTCGCAGGTTAGAAACCCTGATTTAGTGTTTGTAAACTGGAATTTACTAGATTTTCTTTATATAGCCGTAGGCCTTCTTTTAAAGGAAAGAGACATTTTGTGCGTAACAATGCAATATGTCATGCGATTAATCACGATTAATTATTTTGATAGTTGCCCAGCACTAGTAAAAATATATTCCTTTAAGAAAATCCAAAGCTACCACCCTTTCCGCTTAGCTTAGCATGACAGAAAATTTGAGGGAAACCACTCCTTCCTGTCCCTCGGAAGATGCTGTGACTAACTAAAAGTAATCTAGTGCAGTGCATCCCTGTGAGGTGAAAGTGTTGACCACTTTATATGCTGCCGCATGCGTTCAGGCCATTACAGGCAGGATATCACAGGCCAGAGAGTCTCTCAAAGGCATAGTTGCACTTGTGGTTCATTTCCTGGTGAGAAACGCTGAAAACTCAGCAGGGCATTAAATCTCAGACAGAGAAATATAGTGTCTGATAATAAGGTCTGGGTCTTTCTTGCAATGAGTGACTTCCCACTAAGACTAAATACAGCAGTGTTCAGACAGATGGAAAGGTGAAGGGGGAGACCTACCTTAAAGTCTAGTTTTTAAATGAATATTTAACTTATTCTTTATTTATTTACTCCTTTATGTGTATTTTTTTATTTCTAATTTCTATTCTTATTGTTTTTAGGTTTATTTGATCTTGTTTTTACTTTTTTAACTCCAGTGTTTTCTCATGCGGATCCTCTAGACTGATACTTTTGTGTGCTCAGTCTTCAGGGTTGTTGCCATGGTGATCCCCCTTTTCTGGGTGGTTGGGGTCCTGCCCTGCTGCCCTATGGCTGTGCTGTGGACTCCAGCCTGCCCTGATCTGGGTGGGTCCTATGGAATTGGAGCTCATGTTCGTCCAGTATGGGGTAGAAGTGGGTGTGCATGCACTTTGTGTGTGTGTGAAAGAGACAGATGAGGTGTGTGTGTTTAAATTGCTATTAGACTTTTTAAAAATGTTTAAAATGCTTAAATAGTTTTTATTATGTAAAACACTTAGTTACTTTATGCATTAAAATAGTTTTATAAATAAAATTAGATTTGAATTGAGAAGAACTGTGAGGAACCTGGCCTCGCCATTCATATTTTATTTGTGAGTCACTCTGAGGTCAGATTATTTAGGGTGCTGACAAAAGGCTTTATGCAAGTGATGTCCTATTCTCTATCACTGACTGCAGCTTGAACAGCTTTTATGACTCATTTGTAAGACTCGACACCTCCCACCCAAAAACAGAGCATATTATACCGTAATGTCATGTGTAACGTCTTGTGTTGCCTTTGCTTTTGTCACCATGTTGAAAGCATTTGATGATGAAATCCATTTGGATTCCTGTGCTCTTGTAAAATGGTTTTGTTTCTCAACAGTGCCTTTCCCATTAGTTACTTTTCCCTGTCATGTGGCATTCAGTGGATCAGCTTATGTGACTGGTCTGATATGATAAACAGGATACCACTGTAACCTGGGATATGTCCTGATCTGTCTGATTTGATATCAATGTTCCTTCAGGTGTTGTGCTTCTTTAGCCTCTTTCTTTGTTGTTTCAGTTAGTTTTTCTCCTGCAGTTACACCTGGTTTGTGTTATTGATTACCACATCCGATCCTCATTTATTCAGTCATCAGTTTCCTTAGTATTACTACTCAATGGTTTCCTTTGTTTAGGCAGATGTTTGCCGTATTTCTTGTCTATATTAATTGTTATCCTTGTTTTTCTGCTTTTCTGCTATGGCTGAGCCTGATATCATTTATAATGAACTCTAAGTTAAGTTCATATACCCGAAGTCCTGCATTTGGGTCCCACCTAGTTGCTCTCAGCTTTGAATGTTGTCGTATACTGCAGGACAGTCAGCTGCATCAGATTTGTTTTTTGTGGTTGACAAATTTCACTTAGACTTTTGAATCAGTGGGATCTATACAGATTATTTTCTAACTGGCTGTAGCTCAGGTGGTAGACCAGATGTGTCCTTAAATGATCAGATTAGCCTGTCTGTGGTCTCTACACTCGCTTTGTCCTGTTCAGAACTGGAGTCTGTTCAGGTTGCCATGGAGAAAGTGGAAGGTCCAACCAGGATAGGTCATCAGTCAATCACAGGCTATCACAGAGACAGGCAGCTGAATGCTCACACTTTTAGCAATATAGAGGTATAATAGAAACACAAAGTTATAGTAGAAAGAGCGCCTGCAGCTGCCATCTCCAGACGTTTTCTGATGACACTCATTGCTGGTTATGTGTGAGAGCACACTGGAGTACACTCCACATCAATACCAGCAAGACAAAAGAGACAAGGATGGATTACAGGAAGAAAAACATCTCATCCTGCTCCAGTGAATATCCAGGAACTAGACCTTAAGGCAGTGGAGGACTACAGGTATCTTGGTGTTCACTTAAATAATAAACTGGACTTGTCAAGCAACACGGATGGCCTGCACAAGAAGGGCCTAAGTTGTCCCTACCTAATCTGGAGACTCAGGTCTTTTGGAGTGTGCAGAAACTATTGAAGGGATTTAATGACACTTTAGTTGCTTTGGTCAATTTCTATACAGTGGTCTGCTGGAGAGGTGGACCCACGCAGAGAAAGGAGGAGGCTTGACAAGCTGGGGAAGGCCTGTTCTGTCCTGGGCTTCCCTCTGGACTTAGTGGAGGTGGTAGGAGAAAGGAGGAAGTTGGCAAAGCTGGCATACATCTTGACTAAGACCTCTCAACCCGTGCATGAGATTGTGCAATGTGCAGCTAATTCAGCCAGAAACTTATACATCCATGATGTAAAAAGGAGATCAGGAGCCTTCATTCCTTTGCTCTGAGTTATTTTTCTATTTTTTGTTTTTGTCATATACTATTCTCCTGGAGCTGCTGAGACATTTGAATTTAACCACTGTGGGACAAAAAAAAGTCTCCTCTTACCTTAGAGAAAAAACAAATTAGCAACTGCAGTGGTTGTGCAGATATATAATTCACCTGGCAGATCAGGACCTAACATTAGCTGGTAGCAAGTATGTTCACCCTCACTCGGCACTCCGGTGTACCCTGATGGGGCCTATGAGGAGCATTGCTACTTTAAATGCGGGGTTTCCCAGTAAAGGGTTTTTCCACTGGCTCCACCATGTTGTTGTCAGTTTGTTGCTGGACTGTTCAATAAACCACACGCAGTTGTGTGCTGAAAAGTGATAAATTGTTTCCGAGAGGTTTCTTTGCAATTTCCACACTGGTGACCCTGACGTGGACGCTTTTCACTAATTCTCCGACCAGTAAGAATAGCTAACGCAGTGACCCTGAAGCTACCAGAATGTTGGGAGTCGTCGGCCTCGGCGTGGTTTGCTCAAGCGGAGGCGCAGTTTGCCTTGCAGGATACATCTGTGGACGCCACCAAGTACTACTACATAAGATAAATGAGAGGAAAATGAAGAAGAAGCCCTACTACTGGCTAATGTCTCTGGACTGAGTCCTGAGAATCATAAATAATCTACACTTTTGTTTGCTTGTTTTTTATTCTTATAAGAGTTACTCCAAAATATTAAGTGATGAATGATGAAAACGTTCAGGTAAGGTTAACTTTTAAGAATGAGAAATGGTTGATACCTTTTTCAGATTTCAGAACAGAAATAGTGATAAAAGAAAAAAAAGCAGCCCATTGAAGTAGCATGTATGAACTTGGCAGATTTTTGCTCTTTGGCACCCCCAAACGATAGTTATTTTACCATCCGTCTTGAATCCTGCCTCTTCTCTGAGCTCTCCACCCAGTAAAAGTCAGTTTTGTCTTATCTCACATTCTGTCTTTCTCTTATCCTTTTGTGTCTCGTTGCTGAATCAGCTATTGAGCCAATTCTAAAGAGTGTCTTGATATCCAGTTGCTGACATGTGATGCAATAACGTAAGGCATGCATCGGCACTCTGCATGCAAAAAACTGCAATGTGATGTCCCAGGCGGGAACACAAAGAAGTAAAGTGTGCTTTCTCAGCCTTGGGATGGTGCAGGGTAGTGATTGCTCCAGGAATGTCCATAATAAATGTTGGGGTGTCATCAAATAAGTCAGAAGTTTAAAGTTCGAAAACATGTAGTATTGCCTAAAGAATGTATTTCAGCTTGCAATAAACTTGGATAAAATCCTTATCTCATAACTGTGTCTAACAAAATCAGCATTAATGTAACTTATAGACAAAATCTGCACAATAAATTCAACTTTACTTAAATATACAGTGAAGTTAGAAGCATCAGAAAGGCTTAAACTTTTTCTAACAGAGTCCACAGCATCACCACATCAAATATATTTTCGAACTCAATTACTTACTATAAATGTGTACTGGGATAAAGTATAGTAGTCCAGTTAAATGACCAACTTAACTGCTAATTTAGTGAGTGATTATTAAAAATCTAAAAAACTAAAATATTGAGCCAAGAGTTCATCACAGCTGGGATGTAAGACTCATAATTACACCACGGTTAAGCTTTGATTTTCTTCTGAGGCCAGTTTGCCCTTCCTTTTGACCTGTCAGTCAAAAACTAGAGCAGATTAAAGTTGTCATACTACAGAGTTTTTAGCACTCAGCAATCATTTAGATACAACCCTGAGGTCAATTTGAGTCCGTACGCTGATGCTTGGGCACTCTGCATGCATAATAACAGCCCTCCCAGTGAGTTCGCTGGTGGGTAATAATGGGCTAAAGGGTCAGAGAGAAAAGCTTCCTGCATCACTATTATTTATAGACTATTTATAGAGAGGTAACCACATGGAAGCATTCTATGCTGAGGGAGACTGTCCATTATTTATCAATGCTGCATGTCTGCTGAATACACTACTTACTCAATAACACTCTTTGCTCTAGCTTCATCTGCATGTGTCTGTCAATAAAGACACACACATGCAGTGTCTTTCCGGATGCCCCTCCACTCTTTCTCTGACCCGCTCAGTTACAATCACCACGGGGTTTGAGGTGCTGCAGGTTGCATGTTCTCAATCACTCCACTTTAGTGCTTTTTTTCCACAGAAGTGCATGTCCATCCCTGTGTCTTTGAGTCTCCACAGCTTGTTTGAATAATTCACCTCAGGGCCATTACTGAGATCTACCTTAAGTCCCTAAAAACCCATCATGCGTGAGACAGGTGGTCGTTCTGTGAGGATAGGGGGCGAGGGGGGGCACATTTCGTGGATTTCCATCTCCCCACACACTGAAGTCAGAGCACCTGAGTTCCTTTACAGTGGATCAACTCTTAGAGATGAATCACCCCTCGCAACAATTTTTGGCTGAATTATTGAGAGCCTCCCTGGTGGGATAGTGTGCATGGTTAATCTGAGATTTCAGGCTTTTATGCCGAAGTACAGATGTCCAGGAAGTGAGTGTTGGATATGACAGAGACTCGAGAGTTTTCTCGTTATCTGTTTGTCCATGTTTACACTGTAAAACTGGGTAAGTAAATGTAGGACTGCTTCAAATTTCAATGTGGAAAAACTATATGATAAAAATAAAGTCATAATTCAGAAAATACACACTCTTACAATCATTTTGCATTAGGACATATGGAATTAGCATCTGGTCTTTGTCAGGTGGTAAAATGGAGTAAATATAACCTCCCATGACACGTTAAAATGTATCATTAGATAGTTAACAAAAACTAAACCAAAATGCATCCGCAATTTAAGAGAAACTTGATTTTTTAATTTTCTGTGTGGTCTTATCTGTCTAATACAGTTTCAGAGGAATTGTGGTCCACTTATCTTTAAAAAGTAATTTCAGTTCATTAGCAACATGCATTTGGACGTGGATTTCTTAAGGTCCCATCACAGTCAGGTTGAGGTCTGGACTATAACTGGATCATGTTAACACCTTGATGCTTTTCTTTTTCTGTCACTCTGTTGTAGATTAGCTGCCGTGTTTGGGGTCATTGTCCAGTCAGAGAGATTTCGCTTCATTTAACTCATTTAACTCTAGAATACTTTGGTATACAGATAAATTCATGGTCGACTTAATGACTGCAAGTGTCTAGGACCTGTTGTCATGTTCTCTGGGTTTTTGGTTCAGTTGTTGTAGTTGTTTTACTACAATATAGGTTTTTATTGTCTCAGTCCTGTCTGGTTTCTTGTTTTATTTAGTAATTTACCCCCTTGCTTCTTGTTCATTAGCACACATGGTTTCATTTGCTCATCTGCTTCCCTTGCTCCTCGTTAGTTGTCGTGGTTTCAGTTATTCTTTGCTGGATCTTTGTCTTTGTAAGTACATCAGTTGTGTTCATTAAACCCTTGATCATTGCACTTGTCTGCCTCCGATACGCGGTTGTGACGTCATTTGGAACGTTACATGACTTGTCGCACAGCAAAGCGAGATATCCTCAACCACACTTCCACTTTGAAAGATCGATGCAAAGTTTAGCCATCCACTTGAGCGTAACAGCACTCCCTCCAGCCTCTTCTTGGGTCCACTTCCTTTACAAACCGTGACACCTGTAGCTGTAAAACAAGCCCTAAGCATCAGCCCTCCACCACCATACATACCATTTTATATGAGATGTTTGTACTGATTTTGCTTATGCGCTCTTAAACTTTAACATTTAACATGCTAACAGAGGACAGATGCAGCTTTTGTTTTGTTTTTTTGTAGTTTCTCTGAACCAGTGTTGTGCACAAACGTGTTCAGAAGAACATTGAATATGTTTGGTTTTCTGTGAACATTGAACTGAACAAAACGTATTAGCAAATAAAGAACTTGAACGTGAACTTGTTCAGATCACATGAAGTCCCCCAACAGTCAGTGCCTACATTGTCCTGGTGCTAACCTTGCTTCACGCTACGTTACCCACGATGCATTGTGCTTTCTAGCATAATAAACCAGCAATAGTTCACAGCAGCTCTGATGTAGAGAAGCTGCAGACACAGCATGCATAACAGACTAATGATTATTTATAGGAATATTAGGTACTGTTTGAAAATTAAATCTAACATTTCTGTGCAAATTATGTCCACTTGTGTATAAAAAACAAGTCAGAAGGTCAGCTTTGTCAACTTCTAATTTTAAAAGACATATAGAGTGGAGAAGTCCGTGTGAGAGTTATCATTTTACATTATTTCTGCACTTTGCAGCATTTTATTCATACTTTAATATTTAGGGAAGATGTAGGCTAGAAATAGCTGTTTTACAAAAAAAATGACATTCTGTTACACTGAGAAAGGTTGTTCATACAAAGAAAATACAAATCTGAAAAGCATTTGTCCTCTGTCCACACATCTGTTCTACATGCATATCAATTTTCTAATAGAATTTAAGATCTAGTGTAATTTTTTTTATTGCAAGACACAATATTTTTTTGTCTTTTCTCTCTTAAGTCGTCTTTCACTCTCACGTCTAACCTAAAAAAATTAAATGAACTGATCTGTGAACTATTTAAAACTAAAATGATGAACTCTGAATGTGAACTATTCATTTTATCCTGTGGGAACTGAACTTTGAACTAGTTCACGAGAAGCATGAACTTGCACAACACTGCTCTGAGCACAGTTTGACTTTGGGCTGAACCTGCTGAGACGTCCACTCTTGAGTGGACTGTTAGCTGTTAATGTTTTCTGCTTGTGAAAAATCTTTCTCTGTAGAATGATGGACTCCAAATTGTTTAGATCTAAAATCATTGCTGATGTCTTTGTTCCTTGGCATTGTATTTAAACACACTTAAATACTGCAGAGCAGCAAACAACAAGAATTTTCCATTTATGCAGGTGTTTGTAATAGCTAATGATCATTTAATCAAGTGTATTTGACTATTATTTCCTTATACATAAAACCTTAGAGCTATAAGAGGATTTACTTGGTGTGAATTTGTTGCACATATTTATTCAGATTCATTCAAAATAGATTAAATGCATCAAGCAATAGACATCTTAGCTTTCCAAGATAAATATATGTGCAGAAACTATAATTTCCTACAATGTCACAATGGTATTATACTTTACTTTTCTCTGTTCTCCTTTCAGGGAGTTTATTTATCACAACTTGCTCTTCCTTCCTGTTTCACTCAGATATCACTCTTAGTAAACTCTGGCCACCTGCTGATGATGCTGAGCCATCCTAGAATTCACTTACATCACTCAAAGATGGCAGGGTGAGGGATTTCAGTTTTAATTTTCTCTCCCCTACACAGACACTGGCTCAGGCCCCTCTCATGGCAGTAAAGCTTTCAGATTAAGCATATGTAGACAATTCTCAGGCTTTGCATATTTTCAGTATTAGCTTTTGCACATTTTTGTATTTCTATTTCTGAATGTCATTTTTGTGGTTTGGCCTTGATTTTCTTTTTTCTATTTCAGATTTTTCTGCTGAGTCATTGTCTTGTGTTTAACTCAATTGTTGATCATTAGATGCCTCTTTTTTTTTTACTATCTGACATCCTTTGAACTAGCTTGTAACAAGACCTGGACCAAAGAGCAGCTTTGCCAGAATTTAGACCATTAGCCTCATGAAAAAACCTGCTATAGTTTGTCCTGAAAACACTCTTAGCTAAAGCTTATTGTTTATCTCCAGGATAACTTTGGCAACAACAACAGGCCAGTCTGCCGATCGCTCCTCCAAGACAAACATGATCAAAAGCCTCTTTGTGCGTCAGCGGAGTCCATCAAGCCAAACAGGGCACATCCATATTATGAAAACAGCTAATTTAGCCTGATACTAATTTACTCCTGGTGAAGTAAATTTATAGTGGACGAGTTCCAATTTGTCTCAAACTGCCTCGCAATAACTGATAATGAGGTGAAAGTCAAGTTAACATGGTGATAAGATGGTATTTTTATAAAATAAGCTGACACTCCCCAGTGTTTAAATAAACACTTAAAGTGAGGAGCCATCAGGAGTGATGAAGAGAAATGTGCGCCTGGACTGAAGGCTGTGAAATATCCAAACAAATTGTGTGTGTGTTTGTGTGTTGTGGTCTGTAAAAGAAAATATTCCTGCAAGGGGAGTGTAAAAAACAAAAGAAGAAAGGAAATTTCACACCCTGTGCTTTTCCCTTTTTCTCGTGTCCGTTCTTCCTTCTGCTAAAAATAACTCCTGACTTTTTAGTTGCATTTTTATCAGGTTGAAGTTGGCATATTTTTCTGACAGGCAATTTCAAAGATAGCGTCTCAATTTCAGACTTGCTCGTGGCATCTCTTGAGATGCCCCTACCTCGTGTTCTGTTGGGGTCATTTTACAACCTGTAAAACAATTTTAGCACCAGCAGCAGTCGCAGCTCACGCCATGGGAACCGATATCTGGCCATGATCGTTTAGATGACTGAGGTCTTATCAGCATCGCATGTCGGTGGGCATGTAAGCTGTCCCTCTTTCTCAGTCTGCCCTGATGTCCAAACAGCCGCTGTTAACACACAGCTGACACCTTGCAGGCTATTGACTTTGCAGAGCTGGGCATGGATTTCTGAGAGGTGATAAGACCAACTGGGTCTGCACTCGGTGGCCTCAGTTTTGTTTTGTTATCTCTACATAAAGATAGCAATGGAATCCATTATCAAGTATATGTGGAAGGAAAGCAGAGAGAGGTATCCTGCATCTGTTCCTTTGATTTAAATGAGCAAATGTGCAAAAGGTTGGACTCTTAACCTCTCACATAAATTTCTCACATTAACACGAGCATGTCAGACATGCCCTTTCTGGCATTCCTGACATAAAACCAAGAGATTATGACAAAGGAGTAAAAACTGTAGAAATCAAAAGAAAGAAGAAAGAGGTTTGTATGTGGTTGAAGAAGCACAAGCGACCAGGAGGTCATGTTTCAGTCCCAAGTTTGGTCTTTGCAAAGCTTGCATGCTTTTAGAAGAATAGACTCAGGATTTGAAATGGTGCTGAACTGCAAAAGACTTTCCTGTCTCCGATTTCTCAGAAACAAACACACACACACATAGACACACAGGACTTCCACTTCCCCCTAATCCGTAGAAATTCTAAACCTCCTTTCAGTTTGGTTTGTGAGTGGAGGTCATGGTCGAGCTGCCAGCCTGGGAACAGCAGCAGCCAGTGCAGGACCAGGAGGATCCCAGGAATAGTAAACAGAGTGAAAGCCTGTGTCAACAGAGCAAGCTCGGAGAGTGCATTTCCTTTTGGCCAGGTCAGACTAGCGTAAAAGCCCAGACGATATGATACGATGACTTAATGCATTCGTAAGTACCTGACTTTTACACCAGGTCGCTGTGGGACTGGTGGCATGGATAGATGTACTGTAAAAGCTAATAAACTTACCACTGACCAGAAGAAATGATCAAGAAACCCATACCTACACATGCTGACACAGATTAAATGATTCAGGGTTATTTTGACTACTAGAAATCATGCATCCATCCATTTTCTGCCACTTATCCGGAGTCGGGTCGCGGGGGCAGCTGCCTAGGCAGGGAAACCCAGACTTCCCTCTCCCCGGCCACATTCACCAGCTCATCCGGGGGGATCCCGAGGTGTTTCCAGGCCAGCTGAGAGATGTAGTCCGTCCAGCGTGTCCTGGGTCTTGTCCGAGGCCTCCTTCCGGTGGGACGTGCCGGAAAACGGAAAACCTCCAGGGGGTATCCTGACCGGATGCCCGAGCCACCTCATCTGGCTCCTCTCAATGCAAAGGATCTCTACTCTGAGCCCCTCCCGGATCACCAAGCTTCTCACTCTATCCCTAAGGGGAAGCCCAGCCACCCTGCTGAGGAAACTAATTTCATCCGCTTGTATTCGCGATCTTGTTCTTTCGGTCACTACCCACAGCAAGTGACCATAGGTGAGGGTAGGAACGTAGATCGACCGGTAAATAGAGAGCTTTGCCTTTGGGCTCAGCTCCTTCTTTACCTTGACAGACCGATGCAGTGTCCGCATCACTGCAGACGCCGCACCAATCCGCTTGTCGATCTCCTGCTCCATCCTTCCCTCACTCGTGAACAAGACCCCGAGATACTTGAACTCCTCCACTTTAGGCAGGACCCTATTCCTGACCTGGAGAAGGCACTGACCTTTTCCGGCTGAGGACCATGGTCTCAGATTTGGAGCTGCTGATTCCCATCCCTGCCGCTTCACACTCGGCTGCGAATTCCTCCAGTGAGAGCTGAAGATCACGGCCCAATGAAGCCAACAGAACCACATCATCCGCAAAGAGCAGAAACCCAATCCTGACGCCACCAAACCGGATCCCCTCAACTAGAAATCATACATTATAAAAAAAACAAAACTTGAGGTTATTGTGGCAGCATCCATCTTCCATCCTGTCTCTTCTCTGAGCTCTCTCCAGCCAGCAAGTCAGTCCATTGTTTCCTCTTGTCTCATCTCTTTCCCTGTCACTTTCTCTCTTTCTTTTCCTCATTTTCATCTCTTTTCTGATAATGTCTTCTTATTTGTTTATTTTTGCTGAATCAGCCCCGATTCAGCACGGAACAAGTAATGTGTTAATGTGCAGTTGCTGGCGTGTGACACGGTGCCGTAAAGCAAAATGCATCTGTCATGTAATGCTCCGGGCTGGGTCTCAAAGTAGTGAAGTGTGGTTACTCTTTAACCCTTCAAGTGCCAGAGTTAGTTTTTTGTCAATTTTTGATGCTGTAGCCTGGATGAGAGCATGGTTAGAGATAAAGGCATACAGTAAATGAGAAAAATGTTGAATATCCTAAGTACGTGATGGGAGTAAATATACTCATCTTTTTTGCACATTGGTCGAAAATCAGCAAATAGCTTCTTAACCAGTTAAGAAGTGCTTTGTGCTTTCTCTGTAATCTGCTCTGTATCAGTGACAATGAGCGCATCCTCATGGTAACAAGCTTTGGCTCTTTCAGATATGGCCTTTTTCATTCAGTTACATTGCTTGGCTACAACCGCTACCCTGGCATTTAGGGGGTTAATAAGGAAAACCATTTCACTGCTCTTTAGATCTCAGATAGCAGTCATGGAAAGAATAAAGTTAACCTTCTTTCAGCTGTAAGGTTTAACATTTTAGGACTTATCAGGATACCCTCTCATTCCTCCCAGCTCTTAAAATGACATCCTTAGATTGTTTATTTAAAGTGAAAAAAACTACCCAAAACCTTAAAAAAGAAAGGTGTGTTGTCTTTTACACATGACAGTAGTTGTGCCATGGACACACTGTACTGCTCTTGCTATGCCATCCCACACATTTGTTTTCTGACCTTGCAAGTCTTTGACTGATCAGTCAGTTTTTTTTCCTCACGTTCTTTTATCTTCATCCAAGGCCAGCCCCCGTCTCTATTGTAGGTGAATAGATGAAAGAGTAAAGAGGGGGCCTCTTGGGGGCTTACGTTATGTGAGGTCAGTGCTTTCTCTTTTGAACCTGACTTTCTTTTGCAAAGACAAAAAGAAAGATCTGTTAAGACTGTTTTCCGGCAAATTTCCAGCAGCACCACTACTGTTTCTCTTTTTTATTGATAATGCCTTAAAAACTAGGCAATGTGAGACTGCATGAGACTGTGCGGTGTTCATGGGTGATCTCCTCTCCTCTGCAGGGTCCCGGTGGAGCTGAGGAGGTGTTCTATCCCGATCCAATCCAGTCCCAGCAGCTTAAGGTCCAGCACAGCTTTGTCCAGGAACATTTCCAGGCACAATACAAGTGAGTTTGCTCTCTAAACACACTACACTCACATTTGTTTGAAATTAAATCTGCAATAGCAACAAAGGAACAGCAGGGTTCTTCAGTCCATGCGGCCACTGGGAGTACACATTGGCTTCTGGGATGCTGACTAACCATCATGTGATGATGTGATGGTGTAAGAAGTTTGGGTTCACTAAGCACCTCCCCTGATGTTTTATTGTGCAAGTGTAGATCAGTGTAGCCAGAAACAAAAGGGTCTGGGAAGAATTGCTTTTCCCATTTTGAAGACTTGTACAGTTTGGGGGTTTTTTTAGAGTTCAGAGAGGTCTTTTGTTTTACTTATCCCTCTTTGCCTTGTGAGTTGTGTTTACTGTACAATAGCTGTGCTGCTGTGTTGTCAGATGGTGTAAATGTCAGGTTTCCCTGCAACAGAAAGGTCACAACTTAAATAGCTACTGCATACAAGCAGTCCAAGCTGACACTGTGTGAAAACATGTACTAAAATGTAGATAAAAGCTGTGTACAAACAGGGCCACATTACATCCGCCTCCTTCAGACTGAGATGTTATTTAGTTTTCACAGAGTACAGACGTGTGTGATGCTAGATACAGTGGCTATAATAGAGAGATTGTTATTTCTTTACCACGGAGAGGAAATCTAAACACACCGGTAATTACCAAGCTGAGAAAAGTTAAAATTCTTAACATAACCAATGATCTCAAAATAATTCATGTTTTGGCTAATCACTATTATTCCATTTATTAATATAGGTCTAGTTTAAAATGGCAGCACTGACTCTGGAAAAGGTTAACATACACCTAATGTCCATTTTATCAAGTACATCGTGCTAGCACCGGGTTCGACCCCCTTTTTTCCTACAGAACTGCCTGAAATCTTCGTGTCATAGATTCAACAAGGTGTTGGAAACATTCCTCAGAGATTTTGCTCCATATTGACATTAAGCATCACACATTTGCTGCACATCCATGATGAGAATCTCCCGTACCACCACATCCCAAAGCTGCTCTACTGGATTGAGATCTGGTGACTCTGGAGACCATTGGAGTACAGTGAACTCATTGTCATGTTCTAGAAAGCAGTTATAAAGGGATGGACATGGTCAGCAACTAAGAGGCCCAAGGTGTGCCAAGAAAATATCCCCTAGTGTTTCTCAATACTGATCCTCAGGTCCCACTGCCCTGCATGTTGTAGAGATAACCCTACTTAAACACAGTTGTATGAAATACATGGCTTGTTAACAGGCTTGCAAAGAGCTTGATGAGGAAGTTCATTCATCTGAATCAGGTGTTTTAGAGTTGGAACATGGACATGCAGGGCAGTGGATCCGTAGGACCTGGATTGAGACACACTGGTCATAAGCAGTGGTAGGGAACCCTGGTCCTCGAGGGCCGAAGTCTGGCACGTTTTCCATGTGTTCCTGCACTAACACACCTGATTCAAATCCAATGACTCAAACAGCCTATCAAGTTCTCACCAGGTCAGAGTTATTTTGATGATTAACTTGTTTAAGAAACGGTGGTTACCACACAATTTCAGCCACAAGATTCAGATATCCGGCAACACGTGATCCCAAACTGACCAATCACAAGAGGGTACTTCTGCGTCAACCGTCTGCGTAGCAGGGGTGCACGTCAGGTCTGGATAAGGTGCGCGTCGAGCCTCCGCGGAGCTATGTAGAGCCTACAGCGGTGACGCGGACGCTGACGACGCGCGAGCATAAATCTGCCTTTAATGCATTGAGTTGCTGCCATGTGATTGGCTGATTAGCTTTTTACGTTAACAAGCACTTGAATAGGTGTACCTAATGAAGTGAGCGTAAAGCTAAGATACTTGATCCAGAAGGATCAGAGATCACCTGTATTCAGCTTAGGTTTGGTATTTACACAGTGAAACACCAGATTTAGTTATATCCTGTAGAGGGAGAAATATGCAAATACTTTTTATTCTTGCTTTCAGGGACCTTGTTTTAAAACATTTCAGTGATTTTCTCAAACATTTGAGAACAAACATAAAATTCTTTGCATGACTTTATTCCTATCCTAAATATCTCCTGTCCTAACATTTTTATGCAAAATGTCCCAAGAAAAAGATTAACAGATCTGCAGTGATATAAAAGTCAAAGTTAAAAAAAGAATAATTGATTTTTATACTTATTTTCCACTTTTCCAAGCCATTCCAACTCTTTCTGATACGGAGTTGCCTTTTCTTTGATATTATACCTTATTAGTCTTTATAGTTTATATATATATATATATATATATATATATATATATATATATATAGCAAACAAAACAAACAGAGAGATCCGCCGTACTATAGCAAAAGCACAGTCCCACAACACAACTGTTTCTCCGCGCACACGTT
>JBAMHW010000023.1:5465207-5477140 GCA_037177495.1 Rhadinocentrus ornatus | reverse complement strand
ACACAAGCTGGGGCCTGATCAGCCCTGGCTGGGTCGCCTGGAGGAGGGGGTCTGATTGTTGAAAGACCCAAAACCCCTTCTGATCCCAGGTTACATCACTGATGATGTGTCCAGGGGCACCATAAGGTGTATCTAAGAGTAGCATCCACTCCCACTTCATTTGTGTCCTGCCATCTCATAGTTTCACATCTTTCACAGCCATGTCACCTCCAGCCTTTAATCAGTTACACAAATCAGCTCCATGTCCTGTCTTCAGCTCCCGATGCTTTTGTAAAGCCCTGAACCTATTAGGTCTGGATCAATAAACCGTTCAATAAACTGACTAATTATCAAGATGTTAGATTCTACGCCAAGATCTGATCTAATTACTGCATCTTTTCCAAAGCGCGGTCCTTCCACACCAAGCAGCTATTATCTTATTTGTCAGTACCTTCTTCCATCTGCTAATTCTGTGGAAAATTGACGGCTCTGTGTGACTACCAGTAATGCATCTGTCTGAGCGCATTTCCTAATTGCTACCCTCATTGTCAAATGCTTCAGCCGTGACATGTTGGGTGTGTCTACACAGGAAGCAGCACTTCTAGCCTTGCAGGGAAAATCTGCTCTTTTCTCCCACTCAAATACTGTCCCAGCTAAGTCGAGTCGGTGAAATGGTACACAGAGTGTATATATACTGTAGATGACCGGGTTGGCTTCACTGGAACTTTGCAAAGGAGGTGTAGCATATAATGTACAGCCTGAGCATGTTTTAGCAGTGCATAAACATTTGCATACCAAAGTTGAGGTTTTACATGAGTACTTTTCATCATTGGGACTCAAATTTAATCAAATACATCTTGACTGCTGTCCCCCTTTTTTTCTCCGATGAAAGTTATTTTAGAGGCTCCACTGCTGCCTCTGTAACACTTTGCAATGCAGTGTCTGATGTGATACAGCATCTAGAGTTGACAGACCGGAGAATTATTTTCCAAGTAGCCCAGTTTGTCACTCTACAATCATCACAGCCATTATACATGTTCAAACAAGTTAAATCACAGTCCAAGTGAGCTGAGCTGAAGGTTATTTGATCTTTATTTATGTTTCGTGTCATCACATTATAGATCTGATCAAAAGATTTTTCTTTCTGTCATTGCTGATTTATTAAATCTCACCCCTTTTACCGCCTTTCACAGCTAATTTAATTATTCAAAGATTGAGATCTTTGACTCTGAGGATGACTCACCATTTGTGCTGTAAGTTTGTGGGGACAGCAGTGAAAATGTCTGTCGAGCTGCGTTCGCTGCATCGAAGGCAAGCGACGGGCAGCCGAGCGTTTCGGATTACAGACGTGAGGCAGTTTCAGTGGGAGTGCAGCTCGTCTTACTCTGCGGCCACTTTCTCTGAGAGACTCTTTACTCTCTTCAAACCGGTTGGAGTGGGTTGTTTTGGGCAGATTTGGTTATTTATTCACCTGGATTCTTCCCAGCCCTGGTAGTTGAGTTTTGTATTATGTTTGCGTACCATGTGAAGGTTGTAAATAAATGCCTTTTATCTCCCAACAGAGGCTGAATGATAATCCTCTTCATCATCCACTTGAGACTCTTTGCATTTCACAGGAAGATAATGAATTGTTAGATTCGATTTAGAAAGAGATGCCAAGTGTTTCTCAACAAAGTTCAAATCTCTGCCAGTGATATCCTCCCTCCCTGTCCCTGCATGGCTGCATTATAGACAGCAGGATACCTACCTCTCAACCTTTGCATGGTTCCTCCATTAGAGCACCACCAGAATATCACCTCCTTCTCTTCTGGTGTTTAGAGCATCACTGGGCACATCTATGTTTTAGTGGTGTCTGAGTGTGATTTGTATGCATGACATGCGGTTACCCTCACTCTTTCCTGGCAAGAATAAGACATCCGTAGGGCAGCTATTTGACTCTGCCAAGAGGGAGAGAGCCACTAAAAGCTAGTGTCAGCTGGGCTTGCTTAAATAGAGCTTTATTTCCCCCCCCAAACCATCACACACCACCACCCTCTGCTCCCTCACCGGGTCTCAGAGGTACCCTCCAATAAGGAAAACACATTTCAACGACTCGTCTGTCTTATTTTCCCATGGTAGGATTCAGTGAAAAGGTCTTAAAGGTTTTTGCCACACAGGTGTAAAGTGTTGTTTACAAAGCTAATGAATATAAACAATATCCACTAAGAGCCAGTGTCAGCTGGGCTTCCTGAATAGAGCTTTATTTCTCTTTGAAATAATTTTGTTTGTCTGGATTTTTAGGTCTACATGATATGAAGCAAAATTCACATAATATAAACGTAGTTTGAATGTAGAAACACTATCCTTTGGTTAGAGCCCAGTATCCAGGAAAGATAGACCCTCAAAAGTCCCAGAGCATTATAGTATCTAAATTGCATGATGCCAACTTCATATTCTCGACTCTAATCAATGGTTCATTAATTTGGTGTGGTAACATTGTGGGGAATATTCTTTTGACACACTTTGGGCCTCTTAGTACCAACATGGCATTGTTTAAATCACCACAGCCGACCTGTGACATGTCCATCCCTTTATGCCCACATTGTACCATCTTCTGATGGCTACTTTCAGCAGGACATTGCATCATGTCACAAAGCTCAAATCATCTCCATATTGACATATCAGTCTCGTGAGAAATGTTAACATCTTGAATTCATGCCATCGCGACAGTTCTGAGTCCAAGCTGGTTCTAGTATGGTAAATCCATAAAGTGAGCTGTATGTGTATGTTGTGGAAACTTAAACACCAAAATGAATGCAACTCCAGGGTATCCAGTGCTCAGAAACATGGCCATGGTAAGAAAAGAAAAAAATAAGTTACCTGTCACGGTCAGAGACAGTTATGGAGAAGAGGACCCAAAAGCAGACCTCACAGGAAACGAAAGAGGGAACAACAGGTATTAATGATCTTAAAAAGGAGGTTGACTTGGTCCTGGAAAATCCTTGAGAAAGAGTGTTTTAGTCTGAATCAGGAGCACGAAGGAAGGTGGGAACAAAATCTGAGGCTTACTGGAATCCTAGATGGTGTCCGATGGTGGAGGTGGTGACTAGAAATGAGATCTCTAATTATGGTGCGCAGAGTGCAGCGGGAGGCAGGACGAGCAGGCAGATCTGAATCAGCAAAACAGTAGACTTGACAGGAGAGGAAGTCCTGACCCAGAGTCGCTTAAATCTCTTCTAGGGATTGATTGGATAAACACCAAAAATGTGCTGAGGAGAAAAGGTAGATGCAAGGTAAGACTGTTGCAAAAATCCATAGGAAAATTACTAGCGCGGGCCTGATTACCACACAACAAGGAGAGACAATCTGGCGACGACTAGAGCTCCAGCATGTCCTTAAAAAGCAGAGTGATGAGCTGCAGGTGGTTCCAATCATAGCTCCAGACTCCGCCCTGAGTCTCCCTGGCAACCTGCTCAGCCCCACCTGAAACTCAGAACACACAATCAGAGCAATCATGACACCACCATTGCATAAGATCCTAAAATGGAACATAAATATTCGACCAAGAGATACACGCAGACACCTTTTTTTTTAAGAAAGTGGGTATGCTGGCATGAACGGCTATCACTGAAAATGAGTTCAAGATGAAGATGACTAAAAATGAGCTCCCGATCCTACCACTACCTTCTGAAACACACTCTCTTTCAGCTGTACTCAGAGGTCTAAAAATTTACTTTAAAAGACTTAAAAGGTGACCAAACACTGACCTTACTCCTTTCCTTACCTGAGTCAACTTGTGGTTCCTTCTTAAATGTGACCCTTAAAGCAAAGGAAGACAATACACCTCTTCGAGCAGCATTTTGGAGGCTGTGGTTGCTGCTTCAGCGAAAGCTGATCATGAACACCAGGAAACTGACAGACTAATGGCATTTAATGTAAAAAAAGAAGAAAAAAGAAATAAAGAAAGAAAAGTGGCTATATTCTGGTCACAGAGTATTTCTGAGAAGCCAAAGATGGGTAAAAGTATAGAGCCAATAACTGCATATATACAGTATGTTCTGATAAGAAAAATGATGTCTTGTAATCAGCTTATGAAGCAGATTGAGCTTTCTCCAGTAAAAACTGAGGTATATGGTTCAGGTTTACACTAACTATGCTGATAGCACAAGAATTAAAAGAAAAGCAGAACCAGGCTGAATACATTTAACCCCTCAAGTCCTAGCAGTAAGGTAAAAGTCTTGTAAATATGTTTATAATTGACAATCTTTCACATTTACAAAGTGGCTGAGTCACATCCAGGTCTGGTAGAGTACAAGCACAGGGTTTTCTGTTAACACTGTGAATCTGAGCCCTCAAGAACCTTTTAACCCTTCCTGCAATATATATTTCCCAGCAGGTTTGTAAATTAAACTTCCGTGCCTCCAAGGTGTCTTCCTCAACCCCTGGCTTCTACTTTGCTCTTAGAAAGCACATTAAATTGGTTATAGCTTCTAGTTATAGGAAATGTGGAAAACATCCACTGAGGGTTGTGGATTAAGCTTCGGGAACGTGGCTCAGTCAGTTAACTTCTGTCATGGTTCAGATCGGTGTACATGCGAAAGCCTAGTGCTCCAGAGAAGAACCCAGAATTAATACAACAGGTCCTCCTGTGTTTAACTTTTAATGTGAAAACTTTAGAAAATTTAAGTCCTTTTACAGAAGGTTTAGTCCAAGAAAGTTTACACAGATTAGCTCAAAATACTGGACAAAAGACTGACTTTACATACAGAACAGTTAACAAAATTGTTGCCAGCAATCTGCCCCAGTGGGCCCTCTGAGTCATTGTTCAGGCAATTATCTCGGCTGAATGAATTATTTCTTCCAGTGAAATTGAGAGGGATTAATTAAAAGAAGTATAATCGTGTACAAAAGGCAGCAAACGGAAAACTGTTGAAGCAGAAAAATCAATGCCGTGTGCTTTCATTAATTTCTTTTTCTTTGATTCAGATGCAAAGGAACAAAGACCATCACTGTGGAAAGTTCTCTACTTTTCACAAAAAGTGACGCAACAAGATGGAAACCTCTGGGTTTGCTTTTACAGCACCGTTAAGCCCAGGGGGGGCTGCCTGTACTAATTCTGCCCCCACCCTCACACTCTCTCATTCTCACCAGTTGCATCACTCATCCTTTCTTTTCCCACAATCAGATCAACGCACCTGAATAGAACATTGTGTTAATTTCTCCTGTGTTGTCCAATTGTATAACCAGATTAGGCCGTCTATGATCCTGCCAGACTTAATCAGGATTTTGAGGTTTATTTTGAAGCTTGTGTCAAGTCAGCATAGCTCGTTTGTTTTCCCCCAAAACTGACATGATCATGTTCTTTCCTTTTCTTCAGATCGTCCCTGACATGCCCCCACTGCCTGAAACAGAGCAACACCTTTGACCCTTTCCTCTGCATCTCACTACCTATTCCTCTTCGCCAGACCAGGTGAGATCAGCTGTAGTGGTGCTTCTGCACAGACTGACAAGTCCACAATTTATCTGATAAATAATTGTACATTAAAGGGAATCCATGCTTTGCTTTTTTTCTTATCTGCGAAGCCCATATAACATGACTTTTGTTAACAACATCAGTTAGCAGTGGGTCTACTGGGTCTCTCTGCTGCTGACTGTGTGCAGCCCAAAAATTTGCATCAACGTCTATTAAAAAGACTAAACCTACCAAAAAAAGAAGCTGAGGAGCAGATCCTAGACACTTGTTTTGCGGCGATTATGCAGGAGAATTGGTATTTTTAACACTGTAATGTAGACTAACATGCTCAAAATAGTCTGCATAGGGCATGTGCATCTGTGGAGTCTCAGCTGGTTTGCAGATACAGAAAGCATCATTTTAAGCCAGAGGCTCACCTCTTCTAAATATAAGCTAAAAATATTCGTTCAATAGTTAATAAAATAGGTAATCTGTCAAAATCAGTTTCTAGCCACAGGAAGCTAAGCAAGCTTTCCAGTCTTCCTGTTTACCACAGAAACATTGAGGCAGCAGCTTTGTTGTTGCTTGTTTTTATGTGTAGTTTTCAGTGTCTTCCTATCAGCAGTCAGAGCAGTCTCAATTTGGAGCATCAGATGGTTTTGTGATTAGCTAGCTAAGCGAAGGGCAACTTTTATTTTTGCCATTAAAACAACTTAAACTTAAAGAATGTCATTCTGCATCAGAGAGTTAGACAATGAGTCAGCATCCACGTTACAACACTGTTGCAGCCTGGACTTTCTGCAGTTAAAGTGTGGAAAAAACCACTTTAAATATAAAAAGGCCTTCAAGCTAGGGGCAGAACAGGGAAACAAAAAGGGGGGGTTACAGTAACTGAAGGCTGAACCACACACAGCTTTGTTTATCCACTACAATCAATAAGAATAGAATTTTTTGCTAAGCTGAAGGGGCTGGTATCAAATCGGAAGTGCTGGTGGAAAACCCGTTCAAGAACAATGTCTTATTCAACTTAACATCCCTACACCCACCTAGCCTCTATGTCAGGTTGACAAGGGTCAGCCTGTTGAGGAAATCCTGACATTTTCTAACATGACGAAGCTGTGGCAATCAAACTGAGTACTACAGCTCTCCTCTTTTTGTGTCCTGTAGATGAGCATTTATTTTCTTAGGTGGAAAAAGGAGAAAAAACTCCTGCTGAGAGACGCTAGCTAACACCACCCATCCACCTCTACCAGACACAAAAACTTGCATCATTGAACAAAATTATCTGTCATTAACATCTCTGGTTTTAATCTTTTATGGAGTTTAATGCTTATTTATTCATCCACATTGAACACTCATCCAACTATTAGCAACAGCTAACAGCCAGTTAGCTTAGCATTGAGGCCTGAAATCAGAAACATGGTTCATGGTCTTCATGGTTCTACTAAAATGTTAAAAAAAATCAGTACGATCACCTCTAAACCTTGCTGATTAATACTTCATGTTTTCTTCATTTGATCCTCACACCAAACAAGGTGTAAAACTAACACTTACTTCATATGGATTAAGCATTAGGCTGTCTCTTGGTTTGGAGAAAACTGCCATTTATACTTTGGCTTTATATAAAACTGAGCAAATAAGATGTACAAAGGGATTGTTTTGGGTGGATTTTATGAGCTTTACAAGAGATTTTTCAATCTTTACACCTTAGTGTCAGAACAAGGTAATCGTATAGTTCCTCAGTCTGTAAAATTAATGCTTCCGCATCTGATTTTCTTTTATATTCTTTCTCTTTTAAACAGTTTATAAAAGTTCAGCCTTTTTAATTTGGTAAAATGTTTTTTAAGAGCTTGCTTCTGACAGGCGGCCACATTAAAGGCCCTCTTTTCTTTGTCATCTGTGGCAGCTAAGGCTGCAGAAAACACTTCTGAAGGGGCAAACAGAGGAGAAGACAGGTGGATCGTCTTTTATAGCATTTTCTAATATATTTTCCTGTGTGAAGAGTTCAGCTCGCTCTCAACCAGTCTGTCTGTCGTGTCTGTAAGCCACAAGCACACACTGTTTGTTAGCAAACCAATATTTGCGGTGCATTGGCCCAAACACTGCGCTCTGCCCCCCCTCAGCAGTTATGTGTTATTTTCATTTCAGAGGATATTTACTTAGACTACAAATATGATGATGTGATAAACAGCAACATCCAATGGAAACCTTTGACTTCTTGACAGTGCCATGTAATGAAGGTAGTCATAATTCAAATAAAAACCAATTTGATCACATCGAAAAATCAAGTTTCCATATAATTTGTCATGTTTTCATTTTGCTAAAATATATGCTTCAAATTTGGTCCTTTCTTTCCTGAGTGATAGTTCTTAGTTAAATCTTTGACATCTGTGGTCTGTTTTTCTCTTTGCTACTGAAGTGTATAGACTCATCCCGAGGGCTTAAGCACTCTCTAAGGCTCTGCTCTAGCTTGATTGTATTTTCGTGCTCACTTGAAGCTCAGTAGAGAGTATGCACATGATGTCATCATCCATGTGACTACTCGGCCTGGTAACACGCCATCGAGCGGCAAATAGACGGCTGTTTTTATGACTGCGTACTGTTTGACTAGCTGGAAAACACAGAAAACACTTATTAAAGCCAACAGATTCAGGAAAAGATTGCATGTAAATAGCATGGAGGAGAATGGATCAATAACACTGACACAACTTGAGTCCATGACTGGAAATGTGGATTTATAGTGAAAACCTTGTGTCTCATGTTAGATTTTTAGTGGAAGTCGTATTTTTAGAAAAACCTATATAGGCTCTTTTGCATGCTCCATTTTTAATCTGTAAGTGTTATAAATAATTATTTTCTTCACTGTTGACGTACAGTCAACATAAAAATTAGATTAAGATTCTTGGTGTCTTGATAGATGGTTCAAGAACACTCCTGACATGACTTTTTTAACAATGATCACCAGGTTTACAAGTCAAATGTTTCCCAATGTTATAAATCAAGGTAGTTAATGGTAAAAAGTTTATTAGAAACCACAATAAAGAGGCAGAAAATCTGCCTTATTGTTAATTTTGACAGGAAATTTTTAACAAAGTTTAGTCCGCACGTTCTGACTATTTTTGTTTTTTTAATGTAAATAATTTTAGCCTTTTTCACCTAACAAAATATTTTAGCCATCTCACTCAACAGTAGATTAAAGCCTTGTTTGTACTCTATGTTAAATGAAACTGACAAACTCGGAAATTAACTCGGATTAGGATGTATTGCCTAACAACGTAAGTGACAAATGAGAAAATGTGGGCAGTGACATTTGTAACCTACGTACCTATTATGTACATAAAGGGAGCATTAATAATGCTTTTAGGCTATGTTCACAATGCAGGCAAAAGTGTCTCATGTTGTATCATCAGGTGGGACCAAATGATCTCCACAGGGAAGTTAGTAATGGGTCTGAACAGCACAGCCCTACTATAATCGTTGCATAGCAGATGGTTTGTGTTATTGTATGCTGCACAAAGGGCTGACACTTCCTTGGACTGAGGCTTGAAGAATTTAACTCTTTTGGAGTCTCTACTTTCCAACCCAAACAGCAGAATAAGCTGGCTGGTTAGCTCAATTGGTAGAGCATCAGTCTCCCATGTGGGAGACCATGGTTCAAGTCCCCCCAGGGGATGAACACCTTCCAGTTGGGTCCTTAGGCAAGACCCTTAACACTACTGCCTAACCATTGTAAGTCACTTTGGATAGACTTAGATACTTTAAATGACTGTAAAGTAAACACTAGAACCAAGACAATCATGTGGATAACGCTGGAAATCAAAATCTTTGAGCTTCCTTGTACTTGGTTTTTGAGCCAGCTTCAACATGCTGCTAGTTTATGGATCACTTTATTGTTTTGTTTTAGAATAAATTCAAATTCAGTGGCAAGTCAGAGATCAATCTGGTTCTGGGCCACATTCTTTTAATCTTATTTTATTCAACTCAATTTAAATGCTCAAGTCAAAACTTCAGTACAGGTTTTTCCAGCTCCCGAAAAAAAAAATAAAGAAAATCTGGTAATTTCTCTAAACTGCTGATTACAAAATAAAAATAAAAATTCCACCATGCTTTTGTCTATTATAGCCTCCTAGACTGCTGTAATCCACTGTACTCGGGTATGAGTCCAAGCTGCCTCTGTTGCCTCCAGTTGATTCAAAAGCTTCAGCTAGAGGCATGAACACACCACCTTCCCACACTGGCTTCCTCTTAGATTTCATATTGATTTTTAAACATTACTGCTCACCTTCAAAACTTTAAATGGCTTCGCCCTCAAATACATTTCAAAATCATTGACCTGGTTGTGCCTTCCCTACTGAGATCTGTACATGGTGCCCTGCTTGCTGAATCCAGATCAGAGAACACTGTATTTTATTTTACTGATTCATTGGATTGCCTTTATTTTCATATAATAAAAAGGGACATATTTGCTCAATGAGTCGTTTTATTTACAAATCTCAGGCCAGTCTTATACTTTTCCATTTCTCCCATTGAGGTCCAACATCCATTACTTCTGATTATCTTGGTCCAGAACCTTCTTGTAAATTCTAAGACCTCCTGTTTTTATATTATTTTCATTAAGAGTTCCAGAGTTTTCATTAAAACTCAGTTTTATGGTCAGTAAACTCATATCCTGTCCTGGTATTTGATTCATCCTGGTCCCTGGTTTAAATTTAAGGGTTGTATCATATTGTTTATTTGGCTCACAGTTAAACTGACATATATCTTTATTAGTTGAGTTTAAATGAATACGTATTTTATTTTTATTTTTTTATTGTATTCAGCTAAACATAAGTGACAAAAAGAAGAAGAAAAATCTTCATCCATGTACTTTTTCCTCTATTCCATCTATTGCACAATCTGAGAGATACCTCACACATTTCCTGTATTTCCCCATTTTGCAGTTGTTCAAAGACACTATTTTATCCCAGCACCCTGCTCATGTCAGCACTGCCTCTGGAGAGGTCAAAGCCAAGTGTTCACTATTTTAAAAAATGCAATAGAGACTCCATTATTTTGCACACATAAAACTAAAGTCCTAATGATTTATTATTAATGCTAGAAATGTATTGATTTATTTATGAAAGTCTTCTTTTGTCCCCTCTTGACTGTAGATGAGGCTACAGTAGAAGTGGTACAGAAATCAAAGTAGAGGCTGTTGTGGTTCCTATTAACCCTGACTGTGTGTCTTTGTCTATGGCAGGCCGTTGTGTGTGACGCTGGTGTTCAGCACCAAGGGACAGCGGTACCTGCGGGTCGGGCTGGCTGTGCCTCTGTTTGGTTCGGTGGCCTGTCTGAGGAGGATGGTGGCTGACGAGGGGAAACTTTCCCCAGATCAGGTAACGTAAAGAAGGAATAAATCCTTGGAGATTTTTGGTTAAAAATATTCTACTAAAAGATTAGAGTTTAAGGGGGACAATGTTTTAAAGATTACTGCTTCAGAAGGGGCGGAGCCAGAAGGGTAGCCAGGGTGGCATTGCCCACCGCTGTAATCTGACACCCAGGGTGCCACCTCATGCGATTGACAGGTCATGGAAGGACAGCGGATGACAGAAATGTCTTTCCAGACATGGATCACTCCAACTGTATGTGTCTGAAGACCCGGAGAGTTGCAGATTCAGTTCTGGACCTGCATTTCTAGACCCCTTCTGTTTTTCAGAAACATGATTGTAAAATTGCAACTGCATTTGTGAAGCAGCGGGTCCTCCAGATCCCAGACAAAGTTGGAAAGAGAAATGTCTTTCCAGACACATGGATCACCGGATTCCCTACATCTGTTTTAAATAAAAATTTAAAGTAGTTTTCTAATTTTTAATCCTTTTTAAAAATTGATATTAGACTGGGGAGATTTTGTCCCTGTGCAGTTACAACTAATAATGTTATGTAAGACTATCAACTTGATGTTAGCATGAAGCTACGAAGCAGTACTAATCAAGTTTTATGGTAGCACTAGATTAGTGTTAAGTAGGGGTGGGATTTGATTAAAAAAAGTCTCTAACTTAAGTCTCTAGATTTGCTGCTAGTATGTTTTTGTTTAAAAAAGAGTCACCGGAGGGGTCTGAAAACTCGCTAAATAGTGCGCCAAAGTTGTTAAGTTGGCAAAATTGTGTTAGCCAAGCTCTAACGTGTGCATCACTAATTGGTGTACCGGGAAATCGTTAATTAAGAGAATTTGGAAAACTCGTGTCATATTAAGTTTTCGGTGAGTCTATTTAGAGACTACATCAACTGAAACATTGAAGCTGAAAGTAAGCTATAAAGATGCCAAAAGAATACCTCAGAATTCACGTTACTTAGTGCTAACTGATCCATTTTAATTTAGGAGGCTAGCAAGGATGGTACTTGATTTTAACGTAGCTACAGGACTAAAGTTAGGGGAACTAGTCTTAATTTGTATAGGAATATATTTTTTGGGCTGCACGGTGGTGTGGTGGTTAGCACCGCAGCCTCACAGCAAGAAGGTCGCTGGTTCGAGCCTCGGCTGGGG
>JBAMHW010000023.1:5454784-5465027 GCA_037177495.1 Rhadinocentrus ornatus | reverse complement strand
GGAGCCTATCCCAGCAGTGTTTCAGGTGAAGGCAGGGTACACCCTGGACAGGTCACCAGTCCATCGCAGTCTTTTCAAAGTCTTCTGATGTAAACCCAGCATTAGTATATGGCCCCCGAGAAAGTATTGTCCACCCGGTGGCCATCCTATGTTTCACCACTGTGCTCCAGAAGGTGGAATCGAATAGCATTTTCTAATCTGTTTCTCCTCCCCGATGCGTTCGAATGTTTACATGAAGTGTCCGCCACATCCAAAACCAGTTAGTATGGAGTTGAAGGGGCTTATAAAATCCTCCAATGCTGAGTGAGTGTCAAAGCTGGCTTGTTGAGGTAGCGCAACACCTTCAGTGGTTGACGATGGAGGATGCGTCTGTCTTTATAGAGAAATTAATAAGATAGTTTAAAGATTTTTTTGTGATACAATATGTGTCACAAAGTGCCTGAAACCTCTCAACCTCCCCAAGGAACATGTTTTGTGGCATCATGAAATCATTTTTAGCTCTTGGGGCTTCTGCAAAATGTTGACTTGGCACCATGGAGACGTTTAGTTATGTCACATCCAGTGCATCTGAAAGCTGGCCACTGTATTTACTCCTACATGCAAAGTAAGGGACAACTGGAAGGAACTTTCAGTGTGTGGGAATGAGTTTTGGCAAAGGCCTGAAGTGTGCTCTTACTGTACAATGGCACCATATTAAGAGACTAAATCGTGTTTTGTGTGTGTGTATTTATTGATCCACAGGTGGTCCTGACAGAGGTTTACTCCACGGGGTTCCAGCGCTCCTTCTTTGACGATGACGATCTAACGAGTATAGCAGAGAATGATGTCATCTACGCCTTTCAGGCTCCACCGCTCTACATCAGAGGAGGCTCTGCTCGGATCTCAGGTACCACTGAAACTGAAGTCCCTTTTTATCTTCATTGATATGCATATTCTTTTATTTTTAGCCACGACACAAAGCATACATTATCTTTTAGTTTTACAAGTGGTTTATGATACTACTCTTGTATTTTTCTCTACTTTAAAGTAGATGCACGCACAGATCTGTAAGCAAACAAACCCATTTTATTAATTTAGTTTGGTTAATGAAACCCTGAGGTAGAGCACCTACCTGCAGGAGGTCCTTAGGGAGCACATCAAGAGGTATATAACTCTGCAAAGAGCTTTGTGAATTACATCCCCCCTGTGCAGGTTTCCCTTGTGCTATCAGATTTATGTCTTCATCTATTCCCAACTACTGATGTAAAATGTGCACTCAGAAGTACTTCAGTGCATAGTGACCCCTTATTTCTTCCCTTCCCTCTGACAAGCTCCCCTGGTTTCTCCCCGGCTTCATCTACAGGAGTTCATACAGCGACTCTTTATCAGCTTTCAACACTCTTGTGTGCACAGCAGATTTTCCTGTCAGTCACAGTGACATCTGTTCCCAGTGAGAATACATGTTTCATCTTATAAGGAAATTGCAGGATATGTTCGCTGCAAAGTGAACGCAGCACATTACCCGAGCAGCCACAGCGGAGTCAGCCCTCCATCGCAGTAATCCTGCATACAGAAAAACAGACATGCGTCATTTGAATTTAAAAAATGCATGTGCTTCATATTATTATGATTGCAAATAAAACAAACCTCGGATAATATTCACTCAATAACATTTGTGCAAAGCCCACAATAAACCTTTCTTTCAATCTTTCCTACATTTCTGAGGGGCTACTTTGCGGCTTTAGCTTGCAGGATCTGAATACCTGTTTGAGAAATATAGTTTTAGTCATTTTAGACTAGAATTTTTATTATTATCAGAAGAAAGGAAATGGGAAAAGAGTTTCATCTTCCCATTTTACCATCTTTATTTGATTTTACAAATGCAAAATGATTTGAACTTTAAGTTGCTTGTATATAAAGATGAGGAGGCTGGATATTTCCTTTCTAGGTGCAGATGTCATTCAAAGCAGTTCCCTGAATAAGATCATTTTTAAATCCAGGGAGGCTCTAAATGAATCAGGGTTATACAGTTTCTTTATGTTTTTGAGCTTCTCAAGTAAAACACCTAAATATTTGCTCTTATGCACAGAAAAAAATCTTTTTTTCATAATTTGCCCCCTTTTTTAATGCTGGTGTATTTTTCTGTGGAGACACTGCACCTCTGCCTGTATTTTCCTTGTTTCCTCTTGATGTTTTGAATGGCCAATGACCGCACTTACTTTGTAGAACCATCCTACTGAGGTGGTTGCACTTAAATTTCTGCTTCAACCTGTGAAAACAGTGAATCAATAGAGAAACAAGTTTATTTTTCTTTGCAGCTGTATTCTCTGATTGTGGCAGCTTTACGCTTACAGTCTCTTTCTTTAACTCACTTTAATACTGCTGTTTTTCATCTCTCCAACTTTTTGATCTGTGAGGACAAAAGTTTGACTGGTGGTTGTAAATAATAACTGCATGTAAAAAACATTTGCAGCAAATATTTTGCTTTTGCTGTAGAGATTTAAAAATGCAGTAAAATCTAAATTTAATTAAAACTAAGGATTATTTACTAATGTTTTGTGTTTTATTCAAATTTGGTTGCTTTTTCACATAAGTTTTTCTTTTTCATGAAGACTGAATTTTGAACATATAACGCTTTAAAACCCATTTATAGGTTATTCATAAATACTTGAATGAAACTTGAACTCTCTTCACCAGGTCCTACTGAAGAATAAATGTAGACCTTTTATGAGCATTAGTAATGTAAACGAAAGGTTGTCACAGTGGTGCATGTCCTTGGGCATCGGATCCAGTGAGACAATACAATAAGTCTTGAGTCTGCACTGTAGCTTTCTACAAATGCACATCTTTGTGTGCAAGTGGAGAAAAAACTATAACTCTGTTTTATTTTCCGCACTGTGCTTCTTCATGTGCACTATCTTTGTTACACACACTGGATTGGTGGATTTTTAGTATTTAAAGGTAACAGTAAAACACAACTATAAGTTGGATTTATGGCCTCCAGATGTTAAAGGTGCTGCTGCAGTCTGCTGTCTACAAATTAGTCTCTTACATCATCTTTTCATCCCTGCATATATAATCTTTCTTCCGCACAATAAAGTTATTATTTTATTCTCTTTACTTTCACCTCTGCCTCATTAAAGTATATTGGATCATAGGATTAGTAATTGCCCATCATTACTGTTGTCTCTTGTAGTGCAGTTGTTTTTGCAGAACACTTATGTTAACTTTTAACTCAAACTACACTTGAGAATACTGGAACTTTAATGCTTTACTAATAGCCAGCTGAGCTGCTAGAAACTGCATGGCTCTCCTTCCAAGTATGCTGTGAGCCAGCTTCAAACAAGCGGGTCAAGGCCTCTTACCAGCCCAGGACCGACAGGACATACCCAGAGCTTCGAAGTTAAGCTCGCAGCTAATTTGCTCGCTGTCTGTAGAAATTAACATATTACATATTATAAGTATGTGGACTGCATTTATTTAACACTACAAACAGTAGATATCACCCAGGACACATGTTAGCAACAGGTCTGAACAGGGCCTGAAAGTATTTTGTTTGGTAGATTTCAAGCTGCTGCCTGCAGTTTGCATTGAACAGACTTTCCTCCACTGAAAGAAGCATAAAGATAAATTAAAGATTAGAGAAAGATATGTAGTAGTGAAATTCTATGAGTGGCAATATACATTTTTACAAAAATAAATTAATATTAACTTGTTTCTGCATTTTATATAGTGCTTTTCTATTCTTGCTGCACACTTTACACCCCTACACACATTAACTCATTCAAACAGCACCTCTTATGCTGACTTCACACTGCAGTGTGGCATGTGTGGACTGGTGATGGTTTTAAATGTGACAACTATGTTATTAGAGAGTATTCGGCATCGTTGCATGAGATCCAGCAGCTTGAGCCACGTGTTTAGTTTTTAGGGTATACTTTAGTTTTGAGCAGGTGTTTTTAAAGTCTGTTGGATGAGAAGTGAAACATTACACATTGCAGAGGCTTCCTTTTTGTACATTTCTACCGTGAAAAGAATTCATTGTTACAGCAGCAACACAGCAACAACACATCACAGTATCAGAGTTTTAGCCAAACACTGACATTCTCTGCATACCACTGTGGCTCAGGGGGGGCTGTAATATTTCTTCAGCCACAGTGTGTTTTCTGGAAACATCACAATGCAGTTCCAGCTGTTTTGTCTATCCATTACAGCTTAAACCAAGTAGCTAAAAACACTTTGTTTTTATTTCCTAAGCTGTTCTACATGTTAGCCTCTGGGGTTGCTAAGTTTAGTTGGTTAGCCACTGTAGCCCAGACTAAAAAAGCTTAACAGTTGGATGCTTTGTGTAAATTTGAACACACGAAAATTAACTCTTTAAACAGCTTTTATTTTTGTGGTTTTAAGTAAAATCTTCAAGTCACAATTGGCCGGTGGAGACATTTAAGTTTCCCAAAAGATCAACACTGACTTTGTGGTTCCTGAAACCTTTGAAGTGTCTTTTTCAGGTGGTAATATTAGTTTGTCAAATCCTTTTTAAAAAAAATTTTATTAAGCAATAATTTTAAACTATTTGTGCTTTTGTATGTATGTCTGGTATGTTAACATATGCGTAAAATTTGCCACTTTTATAATGAGCATGCTAGCTTATTAGCACTAAACTGATGCTAGCATGCTAACATGCTAACACCAGTATAACACTTCACTCTTAATCTGGCTTTGGGCTACCAGTATAACTTAGCAAGTAATTTAAATCTGTTTTGATGTTTGAACAACTTCCAGTATTATTGCTCAAATTTGTTACCAGCCTGCTGCATTACTGGACATATTATGAATTAAGCATAGGTTATAAGTAAGAGCCACAGCGGCTCCACTGCTTTGTTAATTTAACTAAAAAAATATGAAATGTGACAAAGCAATTTGGAAGATAAGATTATACATAAATGACATTAATCACCCCTAAGTTGCATAAACTTTGAAGTTACCTTAAATGTAATTTACAAAGACATCATGTATCATGTTTTTGTATCAACAAATGGTGTGTCTTGGGATAAAAAATGTTGCACCTATTAAGTAATTGACGCTCCATCCTTTCTTTTCCCACAAAATCACTGTACAAATGGATGAATGGGCTATAGGATTGATGGTGCATTTACATGCTTCCTGCGGTTGCTTAGAATTAGTCTAAGGATTAAGATCAACAGGTACTTAAGTCAAACAAAGTTAACTTTTATTCAAGTGTGTGTATAAGCTATATTTTTCATGCTTGTATGTTTTTCTGTATGGCCCGTGGAAATGCTCCCAGTGTGTTAACCACACATACACCTCACACTAAGACCATTATTCATCAGTGAAAGCAGGGGAGCAATGACAGAAGCCTTAATAAAATGTCTAGAAACAGTTTATTTTTTGACACCTACTCATAAAAATAGTGTTAAATGAGCAGTGAGAGGTATGTTCCCTCTTAAGGCATCCCAGTGTAAATCTTAGTGGGACAGGCCAGGAGGTGACCCATGCACTTCACTGCTGTTTTTTGAACTTGTGTCACAGGGAATTTTACCAGAGCTTTTCCTCATTAATCTTGAAACTGCAACTGTCAGGGGTAACTGCTCATGTAAATTAAGGCCTGTCATTAAGCAAGTTTTCTCATTTTGTTTGATTAGAGCGACATTAATAAATGAAATGCTCTGCACACTTATCATTACACTCAATCTCGAGGTCAAGACACTGCAATCAGAAGCCTCATGTTAAAGCTTTAATGGTTTATATGTAGACTGATTAGTTTTAAACCGGTCTTACCCTTCACATAGCCGCTGCTTAATGTTCTCACGCCATTTATTTGTGCGATGGGAGACATGTGCCAGCAGATGCTTTCTGTTTTATAAGGATCTCAGGATGACCTGCTCAGCAGTGGCATTTGCTTTGTCAGTGATGAATCATACATCTGGAAGAAACAACCATGTTCAATGAAACCTTAAGGTTTTGGGAAGGAGCAGCCATCGCGGCCAATCAATACCTTCTCGTCCGTGTCTGCATGTCTAATTCACCATGTGATTTATCACCACGAACTTCTGCAGAGCTGACCTACGTGTTAAGCCCATAGATTGTCAGCTGTGTGATGAGAAAGCAGCCTCAATGACGTCACGTCTCGCGGGGATCTTATAATCCCAGCGTTTCGCCCAGTCAGTCAGTCACACTTCTCTGTGCTGTGAGAGACATGAGGGGAGCGAGAGAAAGGTGGTGTTGTTTGGCACCCCACCAAGGCAGGATGTGCAGCAGAAGCTGCATCAGATAATACCTCCTGCTGAGAGTGCAGGCAGCCATTGGTCCATCTGTTCCCCCAACTGAATCACTGTTCCTCAAATAGAAGGCTGTCTCACCACTTTAGATGTCTCAATCCTCTTTCTCGCTCCTTATCTGAGGTGTGAAGTTCAATAATCATATTTTTAGATCATGAAATCAGTTCAAGGAAAAAACATGAAATGCTTTCCCACCTCGTCTCAGATTCTGTCCTGTGTTCTCCTTTATCCAGGGTACCATCATAGCCTGCCATCATCTCCGTATTCCACTGGTCCTGAGGGTCAAAGGTTACCTTCATCTGGGGCATTATCGTCCGAGTTCCTCAACCAGGGAGCTTCTCTCAAGATTCTGCTGCTGGTGTGCAACGCTGCTGGAGCCGGCCAGCAGACCGTGAGGTAATTATGGTACCTGGCTGTTTGTTCAACCCATGCAGCAGCTGTTCCATCATAATAAGACACAGTAGAGACTCTGAGCTTTGTGTTTTATATACTTTTGGGGCAGTTTTTTTTTACTTTTTTGTTGTTGTTGTTTCTTTTTGTTTTTTATGTTTGTTTGCTTTTGTTTTTTACCATTTCTTTAAGTTTCTTAAAGTTTGTTAACATAAATGCAAGCAGCCAATGTTTGCATGCAAGACAACTTAATCTTTATCAATTCAAATACATCAAACAAAAAGCTTAATTAACACTACTAGTCACTAGTGTAGATATGCATGAAAATTATATTTAAATTAAAAAGCTATATCCAAACATTTGACCACTGATTCTCTATATAACATTAGTGACCCATCATTATTTACACCTTTTTAAGCATTTTCATTATTTTATGAGGGTTTTTTTGTTTAGTTAAATTATTAAATTAAACAACACTGTTAATCCCAGGGGGGGTATTTATAAGATAATGACTACTTTTTTTTTTTAATTTAAATAATTTGTTCTGTAGTTGGTTTCAGGAATAATAGCCCAGCATTCTGATAAATGTAAACTAGTGTTAAATTTGCCAAACTTGTCACTTATAGGCATGCTGTCTACAATATAATAACAATAAAGATATTAAGTGACTTTTCTTCTACAATCCTGTTCCCAAAGCAGTTCCTGTGTCAAATTACAATAACAAGAGAATTCATTGAGTTTCAAATTGTTAAAACCCTTTTAAAATGATAAATAATGGAAAACAACACATTAAATGCTGAAAATGGGACGTGTTGTTGTTTTTGTACATATTTTGAATGTGATGCCATTTTAAAAAGCTGCTATGGGGGCATGTGAGTTATTGTGTTGCATCACCTCTTTGCATAATAACATAAAGTCATTTTTCAGGAACTTAGGAAGGTAAATATTTTCCTAAACATGCATTGTATTGAAGTGCATAATGCTCCGGATGATTTACATAAAATGAATGCAGAATGTTGAGAGGTAGTGTCTTGCTGAAATAAGCAACATCTTTCCTGAAAAAGACTTCTTTGGCAGCATGTGCTGCTCAATCTGGATAAATCATTCTAACGCTTCACAAAGTTATCATAGATGCTGGCTTGTAAACTGTGTACTCATTGTTCCCTTTTACAAGACGCATAATCGTTTTTTCAAAAGTGATTTAATTTATCAGACAAAGACAAGATAAGAAAAGTGATGTTTGCTAATATCGTAACTTCTGCCACGATTCAATCTGGTATAAATTCAACTCAGAAGCCAGCGTACAACATGCGAAGATGTCGCAATCATTTTCATTTACATCAAATCTATAAAAGCAACTAAAATATCAACATTTAAATTTCTTCCTGAGTTTCACTAGATATATAAATGAAAAACAATCTGGAATTTATACAAAAGTAGATTGTCACCTTCTGTATATTAAGCTTTAAAGGTCCCATATTATACAAATTTTCAACCATTTCATATCGGTATTAGAGGTAAGAAGTGTATAACCCCTAAATCAGTTATGGTCCTTAATTTCAGTCATTCACAAAGTGACTCTAGTGAGCTTTACTGAGAACGGGCTGTTGTGTGTCTGAACCTTTAAATGTTCATTAGTGGGTTCTGTCCATGCCCCTCTCTGGGAGAGGATCCGGCTTTTGCTGGTGCCCAGAGCTGACCGGATTTTCTCGTTTTTTGGCCTCATACACTGGTTATGAGGACACATATGACTGTTAGAAAACCTTTAGAAAGTGAATTTTTCATATGGAACCTTTAAAGTGTTCACATCTTGTAAGAGAAAATGAAAGAATAAATTCCTCTTGGTAGTCATTAAAGAAAGTGATAGTGTTTAATTTTACACTATCGTATTTGGTCTCAAACTAAACACAGTTGGACTTTATCATAGTTACACACCGTACATTTTTTTATTTTGCTCATCTTATTGACTAAAGATGTTGTTAGAACAAATAAATTGTAAACCATACCGCAGGTTCGTCTTTACCCCATTTTACAGAAACTACTGCATTGTATTTTTCTCAATTTAGATCAGTTGTTGTCACTTGTAGACTGTGTTGTTACAACCATCCACAGAAGGAGAAATGTTTCTGGATCTTGGTAATATAGGTGTATTTTTAGCATAGTAGAGTATTAACATACATTTGGAAATTCAGGAATGAGCTGTGTCAGTAGTTAATGACTCTACTTCATATATTTTCCATTAAATCATTGTCAGTGTTAGCTGTCTGCCTTGTCCCTTACTTAAAAACAATTCATAGTATTCTATAAATCGATTATTTTTACCCCTATCCCTACACCTGGTGCTTTTAAGTAATTATGCTGCTTTTATTTGAAGTAGGGTTACACATAAATAAGAAGTGTAGCATATTAAGAATCTAACAGTCCAAGCAGCTACTTGTTTGTTATATGTATTTTTTCCTGTGAAAGAGCAGCTCAAGGTCTTGTTGGCTTCCTATTACAGAAAAGACTCACATTTCACTTTGTGATGCGACTTGGTGAGATTAGTTCCTAATTAAACGACTGAGGACTCTGACATCTGGCAGGATGTAGAGATCCATCAGACGCCCGTCTCTCTGAAAGAGACTAGAAAGATCAATATGTAGGTGGGCCAGCCAACACTGCTGTGAGAAAGTCCGATCCCATCCATGAGTTTCTCCTTCAAACGCCTCCGTCATTGCTCAAACCGCCCACATATCTCGCTCTCATCAGATGACAGCTGGAGCACTGGGCTGTGCCAAGAAAATGACATTGGAGTCACTTACTTGTTCTCGCTGTAGTTCTCAGTAAAATATCATCGCAGGTATTTCTAATATCCAGTGCAAGAACTCGGTTTTGTTTACACCTTTGAACTGTGAAACTGCATTTTATGTGCAGAAACCCAAACGTTCATCGTTCTTGCGTCATATGGCTTCAAAGTAACAATGAATCTGGGATGTTTCACCTCTGCTGCAAATTAATGCCTCTTCTGTGTGGGGAAGCAGGTGGAAAATAAATACACTGCACACCAAGATGTTGACGATAGATTTCACTGCCTGATCCACATTTCTTTTTAGGAAGATGTGAATTTGCAAAAATGTCTCCCTGGGAAAAAAATAAAAAGAAACTCCAACCTCTAAAGGCAGATTTGTTTTTTTTTCATAGAGTTGCATACTTTCTTGCTCTGTCAGTTTCCAGTTAAATCAGTGGTTACTTTAGCCTTTAAAAAATATTTAAAAAAGAATGATATACAAGTATCATTAGTGCATTTTATTCCAAACAGAACAGTATCAGCATATCAGATGTTAAAACTGAGACATTTTACCATTTCATGGCCATAAATGGCCAGTAAATGGCAGCTGATAACTAATTTGGTTTATTGGCAACAGATCAGTAACATGACGGGGTATTAAAGAAACATTTCAGAGAGTTAGGTTCACCAATCTGTGATATAACTGGGTAAAAGTTGTGAAACAATTTCAGAATAGCTTATTAGATACACCTTATGGTGCCCCTGGACACATCATCAGTGATGTAACCTGGGATCACAGGGGGTTTCG